>ML781479.1:512771-552052 GCA_009831015.1 Picea engelmannii | reverse complement strand
GGAACAAAACTAGTCACAGGAGGGCCTTGATGTATCCCCCATCAATGACATGAAATGAGTAACAGAGTTTGAAAGTGAAGCAGAGCATTTTGCAAATTGGACTGGACACAGGGAAGGTCGACACTGAGAGAATGGATAACTACAGATGGCTGACTCAATATAGGTTTCAAATGGACTTCGCTTGAACATATGAATGACACGACCAATGATTTGGAAGCATTGACTCGAATACGACACATGGAATGACCTTGTAAACAATCGAAAGAGAGACAAATGGATTTCCCAAACCGGTTTCAAATGATGAATAGGGGGTGTCAAATGGACTTCGCTTGAACATATGAATGACACGACCAATGATTTGGAAGCATTGACTCGAATACGACACATGGAATGACCTTGTAAACAATCGAAAAAGAGACAAATGGATTTCCCAAACCGGTTTCAAATGATGAATAGGGGGTGTCATGTTCAAGATCGACACTTACTGCCAATCAATACAAAGATGAAACATATCCCTTTCCCAAATTCCCCCCCACCATTTCTGGCAAGTACCTCTTTATTTTTACACAAGCTTGAAGAGGATCACATATGCTTGTTGATATAAGCTCATCCTTCGGACAAGTCCCTCGGAGTATTTTTAACGAACCCTAAGAAGGAGTGGTTCGGTCCCATCACGGGTCTGTCAATGTTTGTTTAACGAGTCCAGAGATAGTAAACTCGAAGGTTTTTCAAGATTATAGAGTTTAGAAAAACACTCAAAAGATAACTCTCTCAGTTCCTTTTTCATAAAATAGTCTGGATGAGACTGAAAAAGAGAGAAGTTATCGCTCGTCGGACGCATATTTCAAATACTTTAGCGAGCGTGAAGATAGCAAGGTCGCTCAACGATATTTTCATGTTTAGAGAGTCTGAAAAGAGCTTAAAGAGGACCCCAAGGGGGGTTCCTTTTTCATATAACCTTGTTGAGCCCGAAAAAGTGATAAAACTATGTTCAATCACGTTCTTTTGTATTTACGAGCGTAAGAACGGACAAAAACAATGCTCGAGGTTTTATGTAAAAACCATAAAAAACAATCAAAATTACACCATAACGGAGAAAATAATGTCCATATCCTTGTATGTAATCATTAATGCCATCACACCTACAAGTCATTACACTCATCTTGATATTAGTGATTAGGTTTAAACAATAAATAAGCATAAAAACCCAAAAATGACATAGTAAAAAGTAAATTAAATGAGTAAATAACCATTTTTACCATATCATTTCACATTTTCACTATTAAGTTCCAAAACCCCCTTTTTACCCTCCGAATTCGGCGTTGATTTTCGGGAGCTACAAGAGATCATTTGACGAGCCATCTGCAGCATTACGGTAAGCTCTTCATACTTGACATTTTCATGGTTTAAATTTTTAATTTCATTGGTTAGTTTTTCAGTTTGAAGTAGTTTTTTGAACCCTATGTGTGCATAAGCATTCTCGCAAGTAGCCCATACAGGACCTGCGAGAATGATATGTTCTCACAGGTGAGCCTTGAGCCACCTGCGAGGTGTTTGCATTGTGTATAATAAGGCACCTGTGAGTAGTGCAGAACTCAATTTTTCTTTAAATATTTAGCCAATGAAAAAGATTCATATCATGAATAAAATCATTAATCCTCCTTGTATGTTCCTTATGCAGATAAATATCCACAAACATGTGGCGAGAACGAGAAGATGAGGAGGATAATGAAAATGTCGAGAATCATCCTCCCACCATAGCTGCATTGAGAGATTGTGGTCTCTTAAAATACTTTCACATCTCGGGCATGAGAGCCCAAGTCAGATTACTGGAGTATCTAGTCCGTATGTGGGACCCAGACCAGCAAGTTTTCAATGTAGGAGCTCACACATTAGCCATTGACATTGAGGACATATACTTCTTGACCGAATTATCCAGGCGTGGGTATTATGTCAGTTTTATCGGTAGCAAAGGTGGCGGGTTAAAAATGAGTGAATACTGCAATCAATACTGTGTACCTGAGGCTGAAAGGAAAAAGGGAAAAGTGGTTATCTGGGGGGTACAAGACTTGAACCTCCACACTATCCTCTTTATGATAGCTTGGATGGAGGGGAGTTCTGCTCCTCATATGGAATTACAAATCTACTTCTAGTATGCCATCGAGTGTACTGAGCCCCGAGTATTTAAATGGGCTGATGCAGTGTTGCACAGTATCAAAAGACAACTAACAAAATGCAGGCGAGGTGAATTGAAACAATTTGGGTATGGTTCTTTGCTGGTGTCCTTCCTCCTCGAGAGGGTCCCCGTATTTAGATTACAGGTTGAGTGGGACTTCTCGGGTCCTAGAGATCCAAGGATGTTGAGGTGGTGTCGTCTCATGGCCCAGCACGTGGCAGGACCAATCGTCAAATATGACGATATTTTCTTTGACTGGTTGCAAAACTAGATGTTAATGGTCGATGACTACGCCTATGCCGGGTTGGATTTTAGAGGAGATACGAATTTAGCACTACTTGAGGACACACAGTGGGGTGACCTTGGTAAGAAGTACACACATTTTCACTTTTTAAATTTTTTTGAATTTTAATCATATTCAAATGTTTTTAGTTTTATATATTTATCCAAACACTAACACAAAAATGTTTGTTGATAACACAGATGTTGGACCGTATAGACCTCCTGGAACTTCTCCTATCCAGCGACAAGGAGAGGTAGCAGTAGTAGTACCACAGTATGTCGAAGACTATCAGGTGGTGGAACAGAATTTAGAGGGCCTGACAGCAGACATTCCAGATATGACTCTGGAAGATATTCCACGACGCGATCAACGTCACACTGTAGGGGTATCAGAAGCTATGGGTCGACTACTCCATAGATTTGCTAGAGCAGTTGTGTGTTACCATGAATGTCATCCGTGACGTCACTTTGTAGAAGCTATAAGCTTCAATTTTGATATTTTGGTCTTCGGAAATTTTTTTGTAAAAAACAACTCTTTTGATCGTTATATACAAATGGCTTCCGCCAGTTTACTTTACATTGTGTGAATTGTAATGTGTTTGATTTATAAATTGTTCAAATGTCTGTCCAATACATAATTAGCCAATGCATCTGTTAATGTATTAAGACATCTAGGAATATGCTGATATTCAATGTGATCAAAATAACATTCCAAGAGGTGAATTCGCAAATACACCCGTAACAAAGTAGGACTTCGAATAGAGTAGATATTACTTAGTTGTAGTACTACAAGATGCGAGTCAAGTCGCACAACCAAATGACGAATTCCAAGTGAGATAACATCAACCAATAATTCAATAACAACGCTATACTCTGCGATGTTGTTGGTTGCACGTCCAAGACATACACCTCGTAAAGATACAAGTTCGTTTGTTGGGGCATAGATTTCCCACGCAGCGGAAGCTAGGTTCCGAGTACTACGGCTAGCACCATCAGCGAAGCCAATATACGGTAGCAAAGACTCCGACATCTGGCAATCAAACACAACGTCACGTAAGGGCAGAGACCAGATAACGTCAAAAGCAAACGAAAGTAACACACACAAAGTATGATACATAAAATACAAGCACTTGTGCACAAATGACTTATGCATAGTACTTCTTCAAGTACAACCCATTCCTAGGTTCACTCAAAGGTATACCATCGTAATCAACCAGCTCATACGCTCCTTTTTCCAAAACTCGGCGAACAATGTAAGGACCACGCCACATTGGTTCAAATATCCTAGCTCCTAAGACATCTCGATCCTGTTCATAAAGAAGAACAAGATCACCTTCAGAGAAAACGTGAGGCTTGACATGCTTGTCATATTGTGCCTTGACACGTTTCTTCTAGGCTTCTATTACTAGAGTGGCGTCACGTCTAGTCTCGTCTAATCGCATCAGATACAATAGACGTTCTTCTTCAGCAGAAGTATTGGGTAAGAGTTCGACAACTAGCTTCAGAGAAGGTATTTCACATTCTATAGGAAGAATGGCTTCCACACCATAGACCAATCTAAAAGGCGTAAACCCCGTAGCGGATTTAACAGATGTCCGGTATGCCCACAATGCCAAAAACAACATCGTGTGCCAGCTTGTTTTATGAATTCCTATCATCCGTCGAAGCATAGTTATAAGAAATTTGTTGATTGCTTCGACCTGACCATTAGCTTGCGGATAATAGGGTGTTGAGTTATCATGACAAAGACCCAACTTTTCTGTAAGTTTAGACATCATAAAATTCCTAAAATGACTACCGTGATCAGTAACGATAGCTTGGGGAATACCAAAAAGAGCTATGACATGGTTAAAAAGAAACAACGCTGCAGTCTTTCCAGTATTATCGAATGTCGGCATCGCCTCGGCCCATTTTGTAAAGTAATCAACAACTACGATAATGTAACCATGCTTGAACGATATGATTTATATCATGAAAAGCATAAGACATAGCACATTGAAACGTCACGCCAGCGTTCTTAAGACCAAAGGGAAGTTTCCTATGGGAAAAAGTACCCCAAGGAAAAATAAAAGCGGTTTTATGTTGGTCCTCGGGAGCGATGTTAATTTGATTATAGCCGGAGAAACCATCCATGAGAGAAAAGATTTCACTGTCGGCACAGTCATCGACAATTTGGTCGACGAAAGGGGTTGGAAAGTTGTCTTTTGGATGCTTTGTTAATATCCCTATAATCAACACATACATGAATACTACCACCTTTCTTATCGATCGGTACAGGGTTAGAAACCCATTCTGTCAGAGCCACAGGATAAATAAAGTTGGCTTTGAGAAGTTTTTCAACCGCAAGCTTGATGGTCGTCGCTTTACGTGGGTGGACCGGAAGAAGGTGCTGTCGGACTAGTTTAGCTCCGGGGTATGTCTTTATCTCATGTACAACAATAGCAGGGTCAATACCAGTTATCTCTTCATAGCTCCAGGCAAAGATGTCACGAAATTCTTTGAACAGGGATGTATAGGTGACGAGTTCATCTGGAGAACACGAAGCTCCAATGTGAACATTTTCAACTATCCCAGGTTTAACTGATATGTCAATGGGAATCGTGGGAGATATATTACTGAGGTTCCCGTCGAAAAACACATCATGTGTAGAGCCGGGAATGGTCGATATGACAACAACGGTCAACGGAGCTGAAATTCGTTGGTAGTTCTCGAGAGTGTGTTGTTCCAGAAAGAGTATGGAATGATGATGTCCATCATCCCAAGGAGTGTCCTCCATGGTAGACATGATCATCTCATCAGTGGGAAAAATGACACGGAAAGTATCCGGAGACAACTCATCAATAGAGGAGGTAGAAGGTGTTGTCGATTGAATGGCCTGATAAGCAGACTCAATTGGACTTAATGGCATGACGTCGCCAAAACGAGTGTGATCTCCAGGGTCAGGGACAATCCAAGGGTCATGTGACGCAGGAAGTTCATGAGGCACGATGGAGATCATGTTGATAGAAGCAGCTGACAGGCGTGGAATATTGGGCATAGGAATGGGGAAAGTACCCATTAACGAAGAGTCCTTTAAAAGGCCTACACCGACATTTTCATAACCCGGCGGGGTCTTAGCTATAAACGACACATTTCCAGTACCAGTATCAGAATTAAAGAAGGCAAGTTGGTCAACTATAACAACCTTCCCTTGATGAGGAAATCTTACGACACGGAAAAGTGTTGACACAACCGCATGCATGGAATCTATCCAGCTACGACCAAGCAGAAGATTATAATCAAGGGGAGCATCGAAGACTTCCACTTCAACTTGGACTGTCTTACCTTCTAGAGTAACAGGTAATGATGGAAGAACACCGTAAGGCTTAAAACCAGAGACATTGAAGGCTTTCAAAGTATTTTGTGACTCGTTCAAGGGAGGAGAGCCAATGGATTTCCAACAAGCAAAAGACATTACACACATTGAGGCACCCTCGTCGATTACAATTCGACAAATTTTCTTGTCAGAGACAACAACTTGTATCTGGAACGCGATTTGTGGGGGTAACCGTGGAATGTGATCATCCAAGTCAAAGACTATTAAATTCGTGTCTGTAGGGTCAATTCCACCTATAGCTTTAAACAGTGCCTTCTGTTGTGCAGGACAAGACTGAAGGACTTCAAGGACTGACATTGTTGAAGGTGCCTGGGCCAAATCTTCCACAATGCTGTAGTTCTAGGCCGCATGAGCATGAGGATTGAAAGATGACTTGCGAACAACACCCTTAGGGGGTCGTAAGACTGTATCAAGGCTCAGTCATTCGAGATGAAGAGGACCGTTTGTAGGTGGAGTCGGTGGAGAGGGTTGTACCAAAGTAGGAGGTGAATCGTCAACCTTCTCCTTAGACGGAGTATAATCTTTGGCTCTAGTCGTGAGTGAAACATTGTTGGGCTTGGAATCACCAGTACACATCAAAACATAATATGTGGTAGAAGTAGATGGTTGGTCATGGATGACCAACTGAGYCTGTTGTTGAGACGGGAAGGGTTGGGACAAGACTGCCGGTGTAGATGGTTTAGGTGTTCCTTAAATGAACTTAGTAACCTCGACACGTCGTGGACAATCCTTCGTGTAGTGATCATCACCACAGATAAGGCAAGGGTATCGTGGTTTGTTCTTATCCCGATCTTCAATAGGGGTATTTTTAGGCTGCTCTGTTTGATTATTATTTTTGCTCTCCTTATTCTTGCCTCTCCCTTTCTTGGATTTATTTTTACCGGTCGGGGTAGATTGAATGACGTTCACCTCATAAGTTTTACCGGTGGAAGTGGCAGGAGACGGAGCATTTTGAACATTAGAAGTAGCATACTTAGGATTGGAGCTTGAAACAAAATGTGATTGGGCTTGGGAAGAACCAATCACACCATCAGCTGCATGTGAGGCAGATGGAGTAGTTGAAGTTCTAGAAGTACCAGGACGAGGTAACTGAGGTAATAAATCATAAAGTGTTCCCATTTGCGAATAAACGAGATCAAGATATTGAGCACGACTTATAGCCTTCTCTTCTGTGACAACGCCACCCATGGCAATATCCTTACCGATTTCATTCACAAATGAATTTGTAAACCATTTGGCTAGTAACTGATTGGGGAGTTCAAGTTTAATGAGACGTCGATGTCATCGCCACTCATGGATATGATCTGAAATATGAGTGCCTTTAGTCTATTTGAAAGGAGTCAAAATCTCAGTCCTAGTATCATAACAGATCGGTAACTAGTAATGTGTAAGAAAATCCATAGCTAGGGTGTTGAAATCAGAGAAGAAACCTAATGGAAATTCAATATACCACGTCGTAGCAGAACCGGTAAGGGTTCGTTGAAAAAGACGTAAGCAAATGGAGTCATCCATCAATGAGTTGGATGAACACCATAGGTGAAAAGTCATCACATGATTGTTCGGGTCCTCTCCCGGTTTTCCATCGAACTTCGGAATGTCTGATGGAAGCTTAGCTGGAATAGCAGGCCATTGGGGAGAGTGACGAATAGGATCATTTATAATTCTAGACAAATCTGGCAAATCCAAAGTAGCAAGAAAAGGTAACTGTCGATTCACCTATGGGTACTGGTGACTTTGGGGTGGAAGCCCTGTTGGCAAACCAGTAGGACCATATGCAGTCTGCCCATAATAGGAAGACCCTAGCTGATTCGGTGGTGGTTGGAGAGGATAGTAGCTCGGAGGATTATAACCTTGAGTGGGGACATGAGTTTAAGCATTCGTACCCCAAATAGGATTTGGTATACCTGGATATGGTTGGCCTATAGTAGGGACAGGTTGTTTCCCCCCAGTTGTCTGAGGAAGATTTTGTAGCATTTGATTCCAATACTGGGCCAAAGCAGGAGGTATATTTTGTCCAAAAGGTGGGGTCGGTCCCCCTATCGTAGGTGGAGTTCCAACCGGAAGTTGTGTGCCAATCGTAGGTTGTGTAGTAAGTGGATTATGTCTGGGAGGAGGAAATGGAATCGTACCACCTTGTCCACCAATGGGAATCTGCAAGTTTGGTGCAATGGTAGGTATAATGCCACTAGGATTAGGATTGCCGAAAGGAAATTGAGGGAGTGTCAGAATAAAACCAGGAATAGGATGCCCAGAAGGACCACCAGGAGTACCGGCTGGGGTTTGCGGAAGTGTTGGATTGGAAGCATTCAACAAAGCATTCAACGCATGGTAACCGGGTGGTAGTGTCGGAGTGACATTAGGCATTCGCTGGGTATTGATAGGAGCAATATTAGTTGCAGTAATCTCAGTTGGGACACTCGTAGTATTCACGAGATGGGCCATCTCGACAAGAAGAGTAAAGTGATAAGTAGTATTCATCGGGACCGTCTCAGTCTTAGAAAACACTGGAGGGTTAATTTCGGAGACGACAGGCGACTCAGGACTAAAGAGCGGCCTGCAGACATCTGCTAACCAAAAAGGATCTTGGCCTTCTTCATTGGGAAAGGGCCCAACGGGTGATCCAGAAGAGGTAACAACTACGTCTCCAACAGAATTTAATCACACAAAAGGTCATTCACCAAGGATAATGCGATAGTCCTCTCTAGTATTGGTAATGCGAAAAGGTTCGAGAGAGTCAGTTGATTCCTCTTGGGGTGTGGTAACAACTGCAGTGTCACCGTGCTAAGGAGAATCCTCAGGTGTAGCTGTAGGCAAAGGTTGTGACTCATCCAGATGCTCTAGAGATAAACATTGCATTCGACTTGAGCGACGTGGGGGAGCTATTGTGAACAAATAACAAGCTCCGCGAAGAAACTCCTATGGTCAACTTCGAGAAACAAACAACACGTGCTAGTAAACAAAATCTAGGAAGCAATCACCAAGCAAACAAGACCTTCTAATTTCAAAGCCACTAGTTGGTGATGAAATCCAACATCGCAACAACGAGACGAGAAGGGGCGAGGCTAGGGTGGAAAAGTTACGTTGACGACCTTCTTAACGGACTTACACCCTGGTGCAAGCTCCCACACATAATCATCGGTATACCCTCCAAGGAGCCCGAGTGAGTTTGGTCAACGTCAATTCTAGGTACCATGAAGACTTTCCCCTTCACAGTCACCTTGGGTAAGAACCTAGAGAGAAAGGCCACTAAGGTCACCACAAACAACAGTAAAGCCTCGGGGAATAGTCAACAGTCCAATCCACACACAAAGGCAGGGTATCTAGCTCAAAATCAACTCAAAAGGCTTCCACTCATCATTGTGGGTATACCTCTGAGTGACCCCCGTAATACGTGCAATCTCTACACTGATGTCAACAAAGCAGGGTGAGTAACTCTGCCAACACCAATGTGACCTAGTGCTTGACCCTTGTGTTAGAAGGGCTTCCCAGGACAATATGTTGAAAATGGAATTTAACACTCCCTAACTCAAGATGCTATTGTGTGTTTTGAGCTTTTGGAGAGTGTATCTCTCTTCCTACTCCAAAGCACTAGCCTAGCTAAATGTTGGTGTACAAGTGCCCTATAAAAGAGTTACTAGATAAATTTTAAGATTATGCAGTGTTTTTAAAAGTTGTTGTTTACTCAAAGGTAACGGAAGTGAAACTTGTGTTGTATGACTCTCACCCAATAATGCAAGGATGAAAAGGAAATGTATCACTATTTGTTCAATAAATCCTAGTTATGGGAGAGAGAGAAAATTTTCAAGATCAACCCTATACTACAATGCAAAATTTCCTTTCAAATGCCAACACAAACAATCATTTATCAAATGACAATGCTCTATGTGTCTTTTTCAAATGCTTCAATAATCTTTAAAATTTGAGTTTTCAATGTTTTCTAAAAGACAAAAAATAATTTGATGAAAGAAAAAAATTATGTTCACTTTTCAAAAATAACTCTCACTATACCAATGAGAGAGAAAAAAATCAAATCATAAAGAATCAAGCAAGAACAATCCAATCAACTCTTTCAATGAAAGAAAAAACAAAGATCCAACCAATGAGTCTTCTCAATGCAAACAAACCAATAAGCAAATGAGAAAAACCAAGTACTCAACTTTCAACCAATCACTGGTTCTCAACCAATCAGACACACTCAACTCCTGAAGTTAGAGAGAATGATTTTTCCAATAAGTGTCAAGACATGAAAGTCAAGACACAAAGGACAAGAAAAACCTTGAAACCCTAAAACTGTTCATGCATGCAAACTAAAGAAAGAAACATATCAATCAATGATCCAAGAAACCAATAATAGGTAATTCAACTGATCTGAACAGTTAGAAAAACCAAAACTCAATTTCAAAATTTTGAAAAATATTGTTCGCAGGCAAGTAGTGTTACACAGTGCGAGAATATATGATTCTCGCAGGTGACCCTTTAGCAAGGTGCGAGGTTCTCGCACTGAAACTTATGTGCAGGGTGCGAACCCTCCAAATTCTCGCAGGCTGCAATGGATTGCAATACGAGAACTCCTGAACATAACAAACATTTTGAAAATTGAAGCAAAATTCAAAAAGGCTTCTAGATTCAGAAGGTCTATCAGGATATCCTGAAGACTCGGAGACTGATAGGATAGGAGAAAAATGAAACCAGAGAAAATGGCCACAGAAAAACACAATAGGCCACAAAGAAAATAGGTTTATCCCCAGCGGAGTTGCCAATTTTTTTATTGGATAAATCCGTAAGTGCGGACACAAACCGATCTCCCTAGATCCACCTGGATCTAGAACAAAACAAGACAGAATAATACTCTTTCCCTAGATTTTAACTATTGAATGAAATAGGAGGCAAGAATCATGAATATACCTTATGATGGCTCCCTTAGGTCTTTTTTGTTCCAGCTTCTCTCTAATGCTCTTGTGCCGTCAAGACCAAAACAACTCAAACCAATTGAAGTAAAAACAACTCAATATATTCAACAATTAATCGATGTATATGATCAAGGAGTTATACAATAAAGTAGACTTAACTTTATGGGAAAGGGACATATTACTGTATTATATTGATGGAAAGAAAAGATTACAACTTGAGCGTTGATGTTTCAAACCTCCTTTCAATGGCTCCTGGCTCTGACACACACACTTACTCACTTGCATGAAGAAGATCAACCACTTTTGATAACCTTGCTGGAGTCCTCTAGCTGTTGTAGCTTCAGTCCTTCACACAGTATTTCACTAATTCTCCAATAAGCTTCTTACTTGTTTGCTTGCTAACCTTTTCCATGAGAATCCCCTCAATATATAGGAGAGAATGAATTAGTTACTTGGATAGGAATGATCCCAAAATATCAGGAAGTCCAGTACTCAGATAACCATTCGAATTCCATCTCATCCTTATAGAATATTCCCTTCTAGAAGCTTCGAGAATTCATATTTTTCCCTTCTTTAGAAGATTTTCATACCCTAACAGTTAGACACAGTGCGAACTTCTCGCACCCTGGCTTAAAGAAACTTGCGAGAATCATGCATTCTCGCAGGCAAATGTATTGGTAGCCTGCGAACCTTCCTCAAAAATGTGATTCTTGAAAAGAGATGAAGGTAACTTTTATCTGGAGAAAGTTCTAAGGAAGAGCTTGAGTACGCCATAATCAATACATCATCATGATGACCAAAATCATGGGTAACAGCCCTGGAGTCTATACACATCCTCCATCCATCATCCTTCTCCGGACTTAACATTGTTGGCACAGTGCATGGACTCAAGATTTCTCTGATCAACCCTTTGTCCATCAAATCCTAGACTTTCTTTTTGACCTATTCATTCTCCTGTGGCATCAATCTGTACACTTCTTTGTTTGGTAAACTTGCTCCTGGTATAAGGTCGAATTGATGGCTTATACTCCTGATGGGCGGAATCAAACAAGGTAAATCATCCACCATTATATCAGCAAAATTCTCCAGCATTTCCTGAATCTCCTCAGGTAGATCATCTACCAAAGTATTGGTCAAGATGACTCTAGGTTTTATCACCACAACAAACTACATTTCTTCATCTTTATTGACTTCATCCAGAAGTTCCTTCCCACTCATGAGAAGTATAGTATTTCTTGTTTCTTCTTTCACCTTCTTGTCCTCAATTGGCAACAACATATGTGTCCTACCATTATCCTCCAAGGTGTATATGTTCTTTCTTTCGTCATGAATATCATTTTTGTCATATTTCGGCGGCCTCCCCAACAAAATATGACAGACATCCATGGGAATAACATGACATAAGATATCATATCTGTATACCCCTATCTTAAATTCAACTAAACATTGTTTAGTGACTGTTACCTGATTTCCTTTTTGCAACCATGAAACCTTGTATGGGCTTGGATGTGAAACTGTCTCCAATTCTAGATTTTCCACCATCTCTATGGATACTATATTATCCGTGCTTCCACTGTCAACTATCACCTTGCATACCCCATCCTTGGTCTTGCAAGCAATCCTAAACAAGTTGTTCCTCTGGACTGGATTCTCCATCTCTTTCTCTATATTTAAGAGAATTTTCCTCATCATTAAGGATCTTCCACCTTCTGCATCTTCTACCTCAACATTTCTCATTTTCACTTCTGAAATGTGAGCTTATCCTCCTCCATCCCTTTTTCTATCGAGACATTCAAAATATTTGTGTTTGATCTTTCCACAGACAAAACACTTTATTTCACCTCCTTTGCCTCTTCCCCTTCCTCTTTCTTGAGGAAAAGTGTTCCTATCAGCATATTTTCCTCCTTGTGATCTTCCTCCCCTTTCTAGGTGGTTATGAGGTTTCTTTTCTTCATCCTTGGGATTTTGTACTCTGTCCTGGGAAATTTCTTTCCCTCTACTTTGACTTCTACCTCTGCCCCTTTGACCTTGATTGCGAGCCAATTTCACTTCTTCCTTTGAAGCAATCTGATAAGCACCTCCTATGTTATTTATTGTCACCGTGCTCATCTCATCCTGAATCTCATATCTCAGGCCATTCATGTATCTGGTGAATTTTTCATCATCACTCTCAAGATGACTAGCTCTGATATTTAACCTGTAAAATTCCTCAGTGTATTCCTTCACTGTCATCCCTTTCTATCTCAAATTCTTCATTCTTCAAAACAAATTAATTTGGTAATCCCTGGGTATGAATTTGGCTTTCATCCTGGTGACCATCTTGTCCCAACTTTAATTCTTTTTTTTCCTTTGCAATGCCTGTCAGCCTACAGTTCATCCCACCACAGTGCTACATGCCCTTTCAGTCTAGTGACAACATACTTTACTTTCTTATCTTCTTCGATGTCCTCATAGTTGAAGTATTTATGTAGAGCTCTAAACCAATCTAGCATCTCCTCAACGTCTACGTTACCTTCATACATCAGGATGCCCATTTTTTCTCTAACACCTATTCTTGCAACAACTTTGAATAAACGTTCCTCTACAACATCTTCGGCTAAAACTTCTTTTTCATCTCCAACTTCGTTCTCACTTTCGGCCTCACTGATATCTCCATTATCAAGTGTTCTCCTTGTTGAGATTTGGGTACCTTGGAAAGTGGTCCCCATGTGCTTATGTGTCTCTAAGCACAAAGGGGAAAGACTATTACCCTTATACTTTACTTTATGATTCTAATTTCACTTTGAATTAGGATTTTTAAGTCAAAAATGAAATATGTCACTTAAGTCATAAAGTGACAATTAATTCACAATGTGGGTGAATTAATAGACATAAAGCACCTAAGGAAAGTGGGTTTCCTTAGTGAGATTATTGGATTTGATCTCACCCATTGATTAGACTTGGCTAGATCTAATCTAGGCCATTGATCTTTTAGGGTTGGCATGAGGAGGCTAAAGAGAGGGTAAAGATATTTTTGAGACTCATTCTTCACTTGAGAGTTTTGGAGAAGAGAAGAGGGGCACAAATCTTGAGGAGAAGGAGGGAGCACTTCATGAGGGTTTGAGAAAAACCCTTGAGAGATTGAGGAGGAGCTTGTGTTGTCTTGGAGATTGCATGGAGAGTATTTCCATGGAGTCTTAGCATTCTCTTCTTCGTCGGGAGAATTTTCATGGAGGAGGGGCACATCTGAGAGAGGAGGGTGCACTTGGATCCTTCAGTTACTCACTGGGAGAGGAGGACTTGTTAGATAGAGATGAGGTTTGATGCATGAGGAGGCTAGAGAGAGGGCGCGTGCTTTCATGGTGAGATATATCCAACTTTAGTCTCTATTTATTTTTGGTGATCATTTATGTTGAGAATACTGCCAGCTACCTGGTAGCAGATCTTCTTGGAGGATTCGAGATCTTATAGTTTCGGTGCAGAGGCATCATAGAAGAGGACACTCCTCTAGATGGATTTATTCATTGGGTTACTGATGAGCTAGGGCGCTTCAGTTCCGTGTAGAGGGAAACAAAGGGAGAGGGCGCATCAAAGTTTGGGAACTTCTTTCTCTAGTTCTTGTGGCAAGGCTTGAGATGAGCCTACTATGTATACAGGTTCCATTGTATTTCATTACTGGTTTATCTCTTGCTTTGATCATCATTATATAGACATATATCCCAAACTGGTTTTTCCTGGGGGGATTTCATCAAGGGTTATGTTGACCAAAAATACCTGTGTCAATTTTATGCATGTTTAGAAGTGTAGATCATAATTTTAAAGTTCAAGATCTAGAGGTAGTTTTATGTGTTTTAATTTATATTGCATGTGCTAACATTGAGATAAGAAAACACTTGCAAGGGCACCTTAAAAGAGAACCTAACCTATAAAACATTGAGCAGAAAGTGGGATGACTATTTTCTGTCCTAAAACAGAAAAATAAGACAACCATACAGTTGAAACTTAGATCCATACTAAGGTCAAGGAAAAACCTTAGATGGAAGCCTCATAGTATCTCAGATATTTCTACATGGTATCAGAGCCAAAGGTGGCTTAGACTTGTTGATTTTGGAGCACTTTTTGGGCAGTTTGGAGAAGTTTTTATATCAGATTTGTTGGTTGTTTTGGACAGAAATTTTACATTCCAAAACAATGGGTAAACTTTAGATTTGAAGGTACCTCTCCTTCATTGTCAGTTTCACAGCTCAAGGCAGATTTTGGACAACTAGTTTACTGTGTTTGTGGACAGTTGTGGGCGGATTCGTTGGGATGATTTTTGACACTTGTGGACAATCTCTTTTCACACCTGCGTGGATAGGAGTGAGTCTATAGAGATGACCTCTTTTCACACCTACTGATTAGGAGTGAGTTCATGGATTCACTTGCCTCTTTTCACACATGTGTTGATAGGAGTGAGACAACGTTCTTTTGCATTAACAACATCAGAGTGAGCACAGTTGGCAGACATGTCAGTATCTCAGATGCGTGTGGAGGACAGGCTAGTCCGGGCTAGCAATTGGTCACCTTGGAAGGAGAGGATGGTCTTTGTCTTAGAGGACCTCGAGCTATGGGACATAGTCGAGGTAATTGTTCCTCCCATTCCTATCACTGCTCCCATCTTGGTAGAAAAATTTAGGAGGAAGAACAACAAGGCAAAGAGGATCATATGTGATTCTATGAGAGATCACATTATTCCCCACTTGACTGGGAAGACTTGTGCATACGAGATGTGGGCATATTTGTGCAAGTTGTACGAGAGCTCTAATGAGAACCAGAAGATGGTTCTTCATGATCGACTCAGGGGAATTCACATGCTCGAGGATGAGACAGTTACTTCATTCCTTGGTAGATACACACATATCAGAGACGAGTTGGCAGGTGTTGGAGAGGTTGTGAACCCTAACTCTTTGGTGAGGAAAAATATGAATAGCTTCACCAAATCATGGGGTCGATTTGTATGGGGCATTGTTGCCAGGGAGGTTATGCCTACATGGGAAAGGATGTGGTATGACTTCATCCAGGACGATATTAGGCTTGAAGCCAAGGCTTCTGGACATCAGTAGTAGCAGCAACAGATAGTTTCTGGTGACGATAACCTTGCTCTTTGGACAAAGGGCAAGAAGAAGACTGGTCATGGAGGTCGACAGGGTCCCAAGTTTGGGGCCCCACCATAGGGAGGAGAGAGAAACAACAGTATTTGGAAAAGGAGAGACATGAGCACCGTGAAATGATTTGCTTGTGGAGAGATGGGTCACTATGCAAGACAATTTCCTAATAAGAAGAAGAAGAAGAAGAAGAAGGATATGTTAGCAGCGTCAGTAGAGGGCACCACAGAGGCTTAAGCCTCACATAGCTTCTAAGACGAGAAAATCAGGTTCTAGATCCACTTCAGGTGGAGATGACTTGGCGAGAGGCCAAGTTCATGACTCTTTGTGAGAGACCAAGAGAGGGAGACTCTTGGTGAGATGACAAGAGTAGAGACTCTCGGTGAGATTCCAAGAGTAGAGACTCTTGGTGAGAAGCCAGGAATAGAAGGAAATCCTTTGTGGGAGACCAAGGTGGAGATCTTCATTGTGATGTCAAGATCTAGATGATCTTGGATAGATGGAGAGTCAGTGCCATTTATAGATCATACAGATTGAGTAGATCTGTGATAGAGTCCACTTTCATAGATCAAGGTACATGCATACTCACCGATCATATTCTAGGAGACAACCATGTTCACTATAGGGATGTTATTGGTGGTGATGAGCACTTTCATCAGTAAGAGGGAGTGTTGAGATTTGGGTACCTTGGAAAGTGGTCCCCATGTGCTAATGAGTCTCTAAGAACAAATGGGGAAGATTATTACCCTTGTACTTTAATTTATGATTCTAATTTCACTTTGACTTAGGATTTTTAAGTCAAAAGTGAAATATGTCACTTAATTCATAAAGTGACAATTAATCCACAATGTGGGTGAATTAATAGACATAAAGCAACTAAGGAAAGTGGGTTTACTTAGTGAGATTATTGGAGTTGATCTCACCCATTGATTAGACTTGGCTAGATATAATCTAGGCCATTGATCTTTTAGGGTTTGCATGAGGAGGCTAAAGAGAGGGTAAAGATATTTTTGAGACTCATTCTTCACTTGAGAGTTTTGGAGAAGAGAAGAGGGGTGCAAATCTTGAGGAGAAGGAGGGCGCACTTTATGAGGGTTTGAGAAAAACCCTTGAGAGCTTGAGGAGTAGCTTGTGTTAGCTTGGAGCTTGCATGGAGAGTATTTCCATGGAGTCTTAGCATTCTCTTCTTGTTGAGGACCATTTTCATGGAGGAGGGGCGCATCTGAGAGAGGAGGGCGCACTTTGATCCTTCAGTTTCTCATTGGGAGAGGAGGACTTGTCAGATCAAGATGACGTCTGATGCATGAGGAGGCTAGAGGGAGGGCGCATACTTTCATGGTGAGAGATATCCATCTTTAGTCTCTGTTTATTTTTGGTGATCATTTCTTCTTGGAGGAGGGCGTACATGTTGAGAAGACTGGCAACTACCTAGTAGAAGATATGCTTGGAGGGTTCGAGCTCTGATAGTTTCAGTGGAGAGGCAACATAGGAGAGGAAATTCCTATGGAGGGATTTATTCATTGGGTTAATGATGAGCTAGGGCGCTTCAATTCAGTGTAGAGGGCAACAAATGGGAGAGGGCGCACCACAGTTTGGGCACTTATTTCTCTAGTTCTTATGGAAAGGCTTGAGATTAGCCTGCTATGTAATAGGTTCCATTGTATTTCATTACTGTTGTATCTCTTGCTTTGATCATCCTTATATAGACATATATCCCAAACTGGTTTTCCCCGGGGGGGTTTATCCAGGGTCATGTTGACCAAAAATACCTATGTCAATTTTATGCATGTTTATAAATGTAGATCAGGATTTTAAAGTTCAATATCTAGAGGTAGTGTTATGTGTTTTAAGTTATATTTCATGTGCTAACATTGAGATAAGAAAACACTTGCAAGGGCACCTTAAAAGAGCACCTAACATGTAAAACATTGAGTAGAAAGTGGGATGAATGTTTATTGTCCTAAAACAGCAAAAGAAGACAACCATATAGTTGAAACTTAGAACCATACTAAGTTCAAGGACAGACCTTAGATGGCAGCCTCATAGGACCTCTGATATTTCTACACTCCTCTGTTTTGTCTCCATGGCATCCAATCGATCATGAAGTTCTCTCATTTCCCTTTCCATGGTTGGATCAGGCATAGGTCTATCTTGATGTCTCCTTGGCAGCATTGTTTCAATCTGTCCATGTAGAATTCAATCACAAATGTACTTTGTCTTCCCTCTACAAAAAACAATAGTTGTTATCTCTAATACCACCTCACGCGGACCCCCACCTCATGCGGAACCTCCAATACTTATAAACCACAGGTCCTTTTCTAAGCTCCACCCGTGTGAACATCCACCTAGACGCGAGCCTCCACTCCATGTGACCACCAACGTGACCACAGCCTTAACCCAAAAAGGCACATCGGGCTTCGTGATGACAGGACTTCCATTGCAAGGCACCTCGACTCCTCCGATTCCCGAAATCCCAAATGCCAAAATTTCCCCTCCACAGATCAACAGTCATGGTTCCTCCACGATCTGACAATCCAGATTCTTCCTTCTCCTATCGGGATTTCGCGACTTGTGATTCTCGAAAATAACTTCCCCCACACTCTCGACTACTCAAATGTCAATATTTCAGAACGCCCAATCGATGGCTCACGCTCCTCGGGACCTAACGGTTTTTATCTCTCCTGATCTTGCGAGTATTGAGAGACACTCGAAATTATCCTTCTCTCAGATCTACTAGATTTGACGGTTCACAGAAAATCGATGTTTCTCCCTCTGAGAATTTCAACCGTCCGTTCAGGCTCTCAATAGTTCCTCACCAAATAACTCGGCATCTTTCCTCCTGAGCTTGGTTTCTACGAGGTGACTTCGAAACTCGTTAATCCTCTGGACTTTCCAAACCTCTAACCCTCCTGAGCTTGATTTTTGCTGCAAACTCAAGGATTCTAAGGGATTCTTGCACGCACTCCTTGCGGCCTTCACGATAATCTTCTATTATATGATAGCTCCCAACTCTGCGCACTCCTTGCGACAAAAGTTCTTCAACCTCTTCCTTGGGTTGGAAAAGTCTAAGACCTCGACCTGGCCTGTGCACACCTTGCACGGCTCTGTGCTATACTTGCACTTTTGTTGGTATAAGAACAAATCTATCTCTCCTGAGCTTTTCTGAGGTAAAACTCAGAATCTTGTCAATGCACTCCTTGCAGACCTTCACTACACTCCTTGCAGGAATTCCCAGGACGAGAATAAATTGAAACTTATACTCTCCCTTTCACAGAATTCATATACTCAACATGAAATCATACACATAAAGCATTGAAACAAATGCATAACAGATCATGTAAGAAAACTGTAAACATACCATTCAATAGATGCAAATAGTAACCATAACAACACCATGAAATTGGATTAAATCCTTCTTATATTAATTCAAGTTCTTATGTACATGGTTTCTATAGTGACAACTATCTGCTCAAACAACTTATACAATCTATGTTCCTCTCTGCTCTCCTATGCTCTCTCTTGCTTCTACAACTTCTACTCTTACAATTGAGAATAATAATACAATACATACGAGGGAGCTTTCTTGAGTTTTCCCTCCTACAACTCTAAGTTATCTTATCGAATTAAAGAGATCAACTACTTTATATTTATTACATTAAATTCCTCCAACCGACAGATGAGAGAAATGCCCAAGATCTGCATTACAATTCCCAAAACATTTAAGAACAATTACATCCTCCCAGCTATTACATTAATGTTCTTTTTTTGAAATTTAAATGTCTTCAAAATGCGTGGTGGTGTATATCCAATTGTCTTCCACTTTCTCTTGCTGGCATTGCTCTTGCATCACGAATAGAAACTTTTGACCTTTTAAATGACTATGAGCCTCACTCTGATCATAAACCTTTACCATAACTCTAAACTTTTCTATGAATAAGAACGCCATTGAAGAGAATTCTTCAATAAACCACAGAACCCTCCACAAAACTAAATTGTTCTTTTAATAATTTTTCCGAGAGAAGGGCCTCTAATCTAAGAGCTATAACTTTGGCCACCACCTTGTATATACAGTTACAGAGTGATATAAGTCTGAACTCATCCAAGGAGAGAGGATTGTCTGATTTTGGGATGAGAGCAATGAAGGTTGAATTTAAGGGGGTAAAGATGTGCCCTTGACCTTGGGATTCTTCCACCACTGCTAAGATATTCCGACCGACAACATCATAAAGACCGACGAAAAATTTCATAGTCCATCCATCAGGCCCAGGAAGTTTGTCCTTTTGAAAATTGTGCAGGACCGTCTTTAACTCTTCCTCAGACACTTTCTCGTACATTGATCTATTGGCTTATTCATCAACGAAGCTTGGAAAGTTTAAATTGTTACAATATTTATATGTATAATTTAAAATATATTATATGTAACATAGTTTATTAAATTTATTAATTTTTTAAAAATAAACAATAATTAACCAATTAAATGAACAAAATCATTATATTAAAATATTATATAAATTTAAATATGATGATGATGATGATGATGATGAAATTCCACTGAGACCTAATGAGTTTGTCCGATCTTAAGAGGGCAAGAGATTACTTTCAATTCGTTAGAAGTTTGTTTCTGTGCTCAAAAAGCATTAAGAGAATATTTCCAAGATCACCTTAGTTTTGTTGAGTTAAAAGTTTAGGAAGGTTGGTAGTGTGACAAATATTTTGAAATTGAGATCTAATCTAGGTATAAAATGAGCAATTAAAAAAAAGGACACACTCTTTCATCCCATAGTATTTTAGGATTTGACCAAATATGAGTTTCACTATGAAGAAAGTGACACATTATATTTAATTTAAATAATAAATTATTTTAATAGTACAATATATTTTAATTTTAACATTTAATAATAAAATGACTAAATCAAAAGGTTAAATGCGAACAATACTATTAATCTTATTAAGTTTATCATGTTCTCTCAATTAAATTTATCATGTTTTCTCATGGTTATTGTTTTGTTTTTTGTTTGGGTATTATAATTTTACTATCCTTTAGTTATATTATGATGGGTTTATGTGAACAATATTATTAATCTTATTAAGTTTATCATGTTTTCTCAATTAAGTTTATCATGTTTCCTCATGGTTATTTTTTGGGGTATTATATTTTTATTATGCTTTAGTTATATTATGATGGGCATATTTATTGTATTATAGGTTTTTAGTTTATTTCTTAGTATAATTTTGATGTTTGTTTATTTATTTATTTATTTTAATTATTATTTCAAGTTTTAATTATATTATGATGGACTTACTTATTATATTATAGGTGTCTAGTTTATTTATTATTATAGCTAGCTTTGATGTTTTTGTTTTTTTTTCTTACTTTTATGTTTTATTTTTTCTCATTTTCTTGTTAATTATTGTTTTAAGTTTTTGTTAGTTTTTAGGGTTTTGGTTATGCTATAATTTTATTATGATAAATGTTATTATATTTTAGGGTGTTTTCCTCCTTTATTATGGTAAATGTTATTATATTTTAGGGTGTTTTCCTCCTTTTATTTGTATTTATTGAAAAGTTATTCTTTTATTTGACTAATTTTCTTGGAGATGGATCTAATTAAAAGAAGATTTGAAATTCTAAAAATTCTTAATATATAATATATTTAAAAATTTAAATTTGTTAATATGCAATATATTTAAATTTTAATAATATAATATATTTTATTTTTATATCTAATAATTAAAGATAAAATTAGGTTGGATGTGTACAAACACACTAACATATTTCAAATTTTAAGTTACTTATAACGAGGTAAACATGTACTATATTAATGAATGTCACTAAAAACATCTTTGTAAAAAAAACAAATATTTTAATATTTTAAAATTTTTTTCACTTTACATGTAAAATATTGAAACCTTAAACAGTAAACTTTGATATTTAGAATGAATGTTGAACCGACTTTATAAAATAAAGTAAAACAATCCTCACAATAAAAACCCATTAACGAAACCCTAATAAAAATTGAAAGGTATGGCTATATGTGAAAAGGGAATAATACACTTATAAATTATGCTCAATTCTGAATTTACTGAAATCATAAAAATATCATAGAACTTTGTGTCCATAAATACTTTATTTTTTATATGGCATAACTTTTATTATTGGAATAAAGTTTGTACACGAGTATAGGATTTCATAAAACGTGTATACTATTTTTAATTTTTTTATATGGCATAACTTTTATAATTAGAATAAAGTTTGTACACAAGCACAAGGTTTCATAAAACGTGTATAATATTTATAAATTATAATTAAGAAAACATGAAAACATTTAATTCAATATAGATGGAACAACCTGTAGAAAAAACATTTCTTTTGGCATCCACTTAATCAGTGTATTTGGGTGGAGATTTCAGATGTCAATGTTAAGAAGATGTATATAGCAATTTGTGAGTTTGTACCTACTAATTCTACCTTTTATATACAAAACAATCTAGATTAAATTTGTCCTTATAAAATCTTAGAACAAGATATTTACACTATGAGAAACCAAGGTAGTATCCTCGTGCTAAGAGACTTTAATGCTAGAAGTGCAACTAATCAAGCTATTATATTAAACAATGATTCCAATCCTAATCCTCTATGACTAGACAGGGACCTTGTTTTAACTAATAAATACAAGAGAAATTCGAAAGACTTTACGAAGAATTTATATGGTTCTAAGCTAATCAAGATGTGTAGTTCTCAAGATCTAATCATATATCCCTATTTAGAACCAAATAGTAAGTTTTGACCCTTTAAAGGACCATGAGCTTGACTAGGGATGATATTAAGGATGAAAATTTATTTTTAAATGTAGAAACCTTGGCGAATCTTACTAATCCTTCATATGCCAACTATAAATGATTGTAAAAATATTCAAATTGCTAAGGATTTTATATAGTTTTTATAAATTTTTGGCATTTTTTAAGGTAAAATAATTTTATCCTATAGAACTTGGGTGAATCATTTTTAAAATAGCGAATCTAGTTTTTGGAAAAACCATGGAAAATTAGCCCATGAGCGAAATTTAGCCCCTAAAATTTGATAATATTATGGTAGCTGGGGGAGGTATTTACCTCTACATGTGAACCTCACGAGAATAGAAGACTCCGGGAAGCAAGAGAAACCCTAATGAATTGGCTAATAACCCTAGAAGCCTTGTCGGCTCAAGAATATAATTTATATTAGGCTATTAGCCTCCAAGAGAAGAAGTCAACCAGAATTAATAATAATATACTGAACAGACACATACCCAGAAGGAGAAGTCGGCCCCAGTAAACTGGCAAGATTACTATAAATACAGGGTGCCAGTTTTTCATTTGTCATATCTCAGGACTGCAGTTTTTCCAGTTGGTGTGCACTGCAGTTGCAACTGGTGCACAGGTTTGGAGGAGGGTTGCAGGTGCAGGTGCAGCAGTAGCAAGTTTCAGTATTTGGCTTGGATATCTCTTGGCTAGGGTTTGGACTATTGTTGACGGGCGAAATTGACCGTCTGTCAAGTGAGAGAGTGGAACCGGTCCGGGGTTGTCTAAATAACCCAAGCCGTTTGGAATGAACCACCCTGACAAGTTTAACGGCTCCATTGGCCGCTCTAAGGTCTTAAGAAAACCAAAGAAAAAACTAATCTAAACTAACTAATCTAACTAAAACAAATAAAACTAACTAAAACTAATGAAAACTAATAAAACAAACTAAAACTAAATAAAATAAACTAAACTAACTAAAACTAAACTAATGCACTAATCTAATTAAAACAAACTACTAAATGAAACCAAAACTAAAAATAAATTATTCTAACTATTATATACAATCTACTAATTTCTATTATAATAACTCAAATCAACTATCTAATTACCAGCTGTAATATTACTTATTCACAAATGTACACTATAAACAACCTACAGATTTAATTAAAACCTGCAAAACTCATGTGTTTTCTGCCCTAAGACAGCAAGATATGTTTTTTTGATTTTTATATTTTATGAAAAAGAAATAAACATTACTGAAATTAAACAATCTAATATATTAAACAACTATATCTAAATAAACTTATATCTGAACTAAACTACTAATGAAAAACAGTAAACAAAAGACTAACTAACCTGGAAACGCTCCAATTCCGCCCTATGTATGATGACTTCAAAGTTGGACGGAGGAAGGAAACTTGCACCGGTTAGTCCATAAGCTTCTCGCAAATGATTGGTTGTGCTGCTCTTTGAGTTGTTAACAGGAGAAACAAGACATAAAAGATCATAACAACTATATGATTACAAATCTCTGCAATAAGGGAAACCTGTTATGCAAAAACTTATATTTAACAATTCAATTCATTAAGAAGATAAACCTGTCATTCACAAACTGAATTCGACAATTATTATGTCTTTTATACACTTGGAAGAAACCAGATATGAATTACAATGATTAAAATTATATCATTTGCACTTAATTTAGATAGCTAAAGTAGTCATAAACCAGATACAAATTGATATACACAACATGAAACAAAATGTTGATATAATGAGAAGCTAAAGCTGTGACAAAACACTAAATTATGCTTCAGTCTGTATTAAATCTTCATATCCTTGTTCTCCCACGAATGCGGATCAAATTATTATAAAAATCATAAGTATATATAAGTCTCTCCACAGGGTAAAACTTCCCTGTGGATAATATCAAAATGTTCTACATAATCTCGGAAATATCCCAAAATCAGCTAAACTAGGAAATAAAAAATGCAAGTAAAATCTTTGAAATATCCCCTAACTGCTCATCAAAGCCACTGCCATTTCGAATTTACCTGCAATAGAAAAAAAAATAACCAATTAGAAAGACATTTCATCAACAAAACAATAAAAATTTGATCCTACAGACTTAGCTACAGAATCATCTGATTCTGTAGCTAGTCTAAAATAGCATACAGGATCAGATAGAAATCAAATGAAATCTTTTTAAAATAATCCAATTTAATTTTCTTTTAATAAACATTACAATCAAATCATTAATGGTTGAAGTAAATTTATCATTCAAATTAAACAAAATCGAAAGGGATGCAATCGAAACAGGGTAAGAATGCTCTGTTTTTTCAGTTGCCATAAAATCAGGTCAAATAGTAACCAAACTGTTTCATATCAAATGAAATTAATAGTGAATCATATCGAATAAGATACGATTTAATTCAAAACAATCATAATCGATTTGTTACGACTGTAATAATGTGCATAAGATTTATATTGTTTTAATCAAATACCGATATGGGAAGACTGTTACGATTATAGTCAAATAAAAAATTCATAAAAGAATCAACCAAACTTTGCCATAGACTTCGATCACTGAGCATTACACAGTCAACAGACAGGACCAAAAATAGTAATCACAACCATCATCAAATCGACAGTGGTGATAATCGTAAACTGGGCAACAATAGAATTGAATCGTGACTGAGTCAAATATAGAAACAGATCGTAATCCTGGGTATAATCACTTTTGTTTCTCAAATTAAATTTAAACAATATATTTGTTGCAACATGAATCGAACTAATAACACGGTCAAACAAAACAATGTGAATCGATTGGTTGAGAACAATAGTTATGATTCGTATCTATTCGCAATTTTGGTTATGCATTAACAGAATGGTATTCGAATCGGTCGAAAAAGACATGGAATATAAAATCATAACAGTTAACCATTATTGCCAACCATATCATATAGAATATAACCAAATCGAATCGAAACATTGACTATGTTAGAAATTGAAATACCAGAAACAACCTGTGTTTAGAAAAGATATTAACAACTTCAATAAGCAACAGAGTATTCATTTCAAGCCAAATCGAAATAATCAAATCCATACCACGATTAACCAAATCAAAGCTAAATCCAATCAAAACTAATCCGGGAAACGAAATTCGATTAATCAAAACAAAACTATGCATATAGTGCATGCTTATATGTCAAAGCAAATCCACGCTGTAAACAAATCTTATGAGTTTGTCATATAAACAGGTGATAGTCATACCAGTGATGTTGCTCGAGCTATGCCAATTTTGAATTAACAACCGTTGTAGCTGACTCCACGTTCTTAAACAAAATCGAATCTGTTGTTCAATGTTTCTTATCAATGGCTATCGATTTAGCCTTTTGATTGGTGAGCGTTGCAACTTGATCCTCCTGAGCATGAATTATGGACTGTAGCATTGGCACATCAAGGTAATACCTTTCTAACCATGAGCCACACTGATCACATGATGGAGCAGCTGGTTGAGATAGAGCGGGAGGGGGTTTTGATGAGTCACCGGGGGTTTCACGAGGCATTTTGATGCCTGGATAATTAGGATCATTTTGCAAGCAAGGTGGTAGGTTTTTCACAAAGTCGTATGAGGGTTTGTTACACAGACCTTCCGAATAGGGATACTCATTTTCCAGGTAGCGTTCCACCTCCGAGTCAGAATCTTCACTCACCATGATAGGGTCAGGGTTGACAGGAATCTTCGATTTGTTTCTTGCCATGCGAGAGATTAATCGAGCATTCTTTTTGCCTTTAGAATTCGCAATAGGTTTGGATTTATTCCTTTTATCCATGGGTTTAACAGTTTCGACATCTTTGGTCACAGAATTGGGTAGGTTAATAGGTGAGTCGGGTAGGGGTTTAGGTAACAGAGCACTGTAAGGCACATGGGGTATTGACTTGCTCTCGCTCACCACAGGTTTGTCAACCTGTGGTGGGATTGAGTCCTCAAAATTATTGTGATTAAGAAAATCATTCCAACAGTCTCGATGTAACCCGAAATGACAAACCACAAGCATTTTAATTAACCCAAAGTGAAAAAGGTTGTTATCGACCTGGTTCCATTTGTATCTTTTAGACATTTTAAATAGACTCCTATGCAAGTAATAAGGCATATTAAGCTCATAGCCCATGAAAACCATAAGTAGCCGAAGGTGGTACAAGAAAACGAAACCATACCGGCCCTCGCAGGTGATAAACTGCTTGGTTATCATCAGCAAGTCGTGCCAACGTTGCTTGAGCATATTCGCGGGCAAACCTTTGTCACAGGAGCTCACCCTTCATGATTGGAAGAGCAATGTCCATGGGACATCTTCCACTTTGCGATTTTTTTACCATTTCTATCCAGTAGCAGGCAGACCGATAGCTAAACTGAGAAATTGCTCGTCAATTTCCAATTGCACATCCCCTACCTTGGCTCGACAGCCATCAAAGGTTAATGTGAATTGTCGAGCCATGCTAGGGTTAAAGCCATCAAACTTTCGTATGAACGGGAGCCAACCAAATTCTTCAAGGTCGTTGTAAGCACTGTCGAACATCAACAGAGCTTGGAAACCATTGGGCTCAGCCCTTACGACTGGAGCCATGGTGCGGGCACATGGTAGGGTTTGGAGAAACAACAACACATAGGAGAAAAATCGTTTGAGATAACAGCTACGAGCGCTCAAAGGGGAGGCAAATTAATGTGCGTGTGCGAGGGTGGTGGGATTATCACCGCCATGCAGCAAAGTAATGGCAAAGTACAACGTTGTTCAATCAATCATGACATCGTTCAAACCATATTAATCGGCCAACCCAAGGATTAAACGGTGGACAACATACCAATGTGCCATTGCATTTTTTGAAACCGTGAATGTTCAACGTTAAATGAAACCCAAAGTTAAATATGTGCCTGTAATAATTTGAACCATTAAATCAAAACCCAAATGTTTAATCAATGCGCCATTTCATAACGTCAAACTATTGCCATTCAATATGAAATTAGACTCATATGTTACCCATGCGCTTGTCGCATAATAATCAAAKTTTATAACATTGTGACCAACGATTTTATAAAATTGACAAGCTAAGAGCTTATAATAATAAGGATCACATTATATAAAAATCAAAATAAAACCATGACCCCTATAGAATGAAGTATAACCCATAAATTTACATGTTCAATGCCTTATCAATCAAATAAAAGTCAAGTTGCGCAATCAAAGTAAGAATAGGCAAATGGACATAGTTCGAAAATCATTCCAGCCACTTAATAATAAACCAAAGGTAAGTACCAATCAGAATATCAATGAGAAGATCATGACAGTTCAAATAATGATGGAGGATTTTTTCATGCTTACAGTCGTGAAAACTAAATCGAAATCAATTTGCAAGTGTCGCAAGAAATGAAAATATCGTCTATTTGCAAAATGCGACGACAATTTGAAGTTCAGAAGACGTAGGTGTAGGCAGCTTATAGGGCAATAGAAAAAATTGTATTGGCTGCCAACAATGGCGACACACTGGGAGAAGCAGTTATCTCTGTCAAAAGAAATGAATTTAGTTTAGAACAGCAAAGAAAATTTCAACTCAAAACAACAACCAGACAATTGTACAAACATCATCATTCACCATCTTTTCCAGCGATGTCTTAAAAGCTGAAAACTAATAACAGTCTTAAGATCAGCAAGTCATGATATTAATGATAAAATATTCAATACTATTGGCATGGCCACTGCTTCCAGCAGGCGTCCATAGCCTCAACAGGGTTTCCATTTAACCCACTCCGACATTTGTATCCTGTCAAGAAGCTCTAGATCAGAGTAAAGGAATTTTAAAGAGGTTTCTTATATTTTTTTACAGATTTTCGTTTACCTGACATTGCTTCACTGCCAGCAGGCCTGTTCAGTACCCCGACAAAGTTGTCTTGGCGCCATGCTTGCATTTACCCGCTGCCAGCCGACCTATTCAGTATCCCGACGGGTTTACAAACACTTCCCACAACTCTTATTAACATTTTTATTTTGTTTTTCTTTTATGGATAGCTGAGCGGGGTGATGCTAAAAAATCTTGATATTTTATCATATTTTTTCAGACCTCATCAGAATTTTTTGATACTGTCCTTTATTCAGCTCCAGAAATGTTTTATTTCTAAAACAACTTACTATGACAGGGAGACATCCTTTTTTATTCATTCCTTTACGAAAAAGAGACAACGTAAAAAGATAATAGATGAGCATGACAAACTTTGCTCAGAGATTGGAATTAGTAAACTTCTTTCAAACAACAAAATTTTCCAACATAAATATCATTTTTAGAAATATGTCACTGATGTTCGTACAATCTTCCAGAGGTTATTTCAGGGAAATTTTTTTCCCATGGTCTTAATCTGAATTGGTCAGTGCACAGGTATGCATATCTTTCAAGCAACACCAAAAAATTAATCAATCCAAATCAAAATCAAAACAGGAAGAAAAAACAAAAAGATGCAAACCAAAGAAATATTTACATAATATACAAGGGTAGGTATCAAGCAAAGTATCTTTTCAGGGCTTGTCCATTCACCGGATAGGTGTCAAGCTGCCATTCAAGATCCTGTAATCAAAAGGAACTAGGACCCAACTTTTCAGCAATCAAAAAATGGCCCAAGCCACAAAATTTGAAACTTGGTGTGCTCACCCTTTCCTTCGCGTGGTTTGTCCCACTTTAAGACGAGATCGCCTACTTGAAGATTCCTATCAGAAGCAGAATTAGAATCGAACCATCTTTTAATCAGTTGTTGATGTTGATCTAGTTTACGCTTAACTTGGGTTCTTACTTCTTCTAACTTAATCAAAGCATTAATACGGATTTCTAAAGGAGGACAATCTTCTTCTTTAACTTTTTGTGACAATTGAAGCGAAGGAAGAAGAATGTGAGGTGGAAAAATGGCTTCTCTGCCATAAACAAGAAAAAAGGGGGAGTTACCTATAGCGGCTTTGGGTGTTACCCTATCAGCCCACAGTGCATTCAGCAGTGCATTGTGCCAGTTCTTGTGATTTTCAGCCACAGTTCTCTTGATAATTTTGATCAAGTTCTTGTTCGTCGATTCTGCTAAGCCATTACCCTGGGGGTAGTAACTAGCAGAATGTTTTAATTTTATTCCTTTCTCCAAAGAGAACTCACTCATTTCTAGAGAAGAAAAGTATGAAGCGTTATCAAAGACTAAACAATCAGGGATACCGAAACGAGTGATGATATTCGAGTTTATAAAAACGATCACCTGACTTGTGTTAACAGTTCTTAGCGTGGCGGCTTCAGACCATCAAGTAAAGTAATCAGTGGTTGTCACAATATACTTGTGTTGTTGTGAGGATGGAGGGTTAATAGGACCAATGATATCAAGGCCCCATTGCTGGAAAGGAGAATCGATTGAAACGGGTTGCAAGGGGAAGGTTGTCTTTTGCAATCGCCCTGATGCTTTCTGACAAATGATACATTTACAGCACAAGGCATGGGCGTCTCTAAAAAGCGTCGGCCAGTAATAACCGGCTCTTAAAACCTTATGAGCAGTGGTGTCACCACCGAAGTGACCACCAGATTCTCCTCCATGCAACTCAAGCAAGACTTTTTCTGCTTTGTCTTTTTCAAGACAACGCATCAGTACGCTGTCGAAATTCTGACGAAACAGTATACCGTTAACTAGATGAAAGGAGGCGGACTTTAGTCTCAACACTCTTCTTTTGGATGGGTCGAGGTGACGGGGTGCTGATCGATGTTCAAGACAAAATATAATATCGTCGTACCAAGGACTTACGAGGTTTTGTGAACAACAAATCAAACTCTGATCGTGTTGTTCTAGGTTTGACATATCACTATCTTCTTCCTGATTAGTTTCTGAATCAACTACCAACTTACACAACTCTTGGCCTCTCACGATCTGTGCTGGAGTGATTTCTAAGTCATACTCCTGCAAGGAGGTGACCCAGTTGTCTCTTTTCTCTCCTAACTCCTTTTGCACTAACAAGTTCCTTACGGCAGGGTAGGGGACAATGACCTTCGTCCTTGACTTCAAAATATATGACCGGAAATGCTTAACTGCCTTGAAAACAATGTAGGCTTGTCGATCGACCGCTGGGTAGTTAAGTTCAGTGCCTTTGAAAGTAGACCTCATAAAGGCGATGGGTACTTCGTTGTTCTCGAAATTCTTCTGAGTTAGGACTACGGCATAGAAATGATCAGAGGAAAAAGTATAGAGTGTAAAGTATTGAGAGAAATCAGGGCTCATGAGAGACGGAGCGTCTATTATGGCCTTCTTTATAGCATTGTGTTGACGGGTGAAATTGACCATCCGTCAGCTGGGAGAGTGGAACCGGTCTGAGGTTGTGTAATAACCCAAGCCGTTTGGAATGGACCACCCTGACGAGTTTAACGGCTCCGTTGGCCGCCCTAAGGTCTCGTATGAAAACCAAAGAGAAATTATCTGAGCTAAGAAATCTAAAAGGGAAACTAGAAACTAATAAAATAAAGACAAAGAAATAAACTAATAAAGGAAACTAGAAACTAATAAAGAAAACTAAACTAACTACACTAATCTAACTATGAATTACTAACTACAAGATACTAACTATGATTATAATAACCCAAATCAACTACCTAATTATCAGCTATGATATTCCTTATTCACAAATATACAATATAGACAAATTACAGATTTAGTTATAACCTGCAAAACTCATGTGATTGTTGCTCTGAGACAGCCAAGGGTCTCTTTTTTTATTTTTTATATTTATGAAAAAGAAMGAAAGCTAACTGAAATTAGACAAACTAATATATATTACTAAAATAAAACAATCTAAATCTAACTAAACTATCATTTATATTATACTAATTAATCAAAGCAATAATCATCTAACTAATTGACCTGGAAATGCTCCAAGTCTGTCTTGTGCAAGATGACTTCTTAAGCTGGTCGGAGGAAGAAATTCACACCGTTTAGCCCTCAAGATTTTCGCAAAGGATCAGCTATGATGCTTCCTGAAGTATGTTACAGGACAAACAAGACATAAAAGAAATAATAACAGTTTTATGATGATAAATCTCCTGCAAAAGGGAAACCTATTATGCAGAAAACTTATATAACAATTCAGCCTACGAAGAAGACAAAGATATCATTCATAAAATGAATCAACAACTATTATGTTCTTTATCTATTTAGGAAGAGACAGAAATATGTATAACAGTAAAGAATTATATCATTTGCATTTGATTTAGATAACAAAGTAATGCTAAACCATAAACAACATGATATACGAAACATGGAACAAAGTGTTGATATATTGAAAAGAAAAAGCTATGACAAGACACCAGTTCCGCTCCAGTTTGAATCAAAATAACATATCCTTGTTCTTCCCCAACTGAGGATGATTGATTATTGCAAAACCATAGGTTTATATAGGTTTCTCACAAGGTAAAACATCCTTGTGGATAATATCAAATAAGTTTACACAATCTGGGAATAATCCCAAAATCTCCTAAACTAAGGAAATAAAATGCAAGTGAAATCCTTAAGATATCTTCCAACCACTCCTCATATCCATTAGCAATTTGAATTTTCCTGTATTAGACACAAAAATCAAGTTAGAAGAATATTTTATTAAGAAAACAATAAAAATTTGTCTTTACAGACTTAGCTACAGAATCATCTGATTCTGTAGCTAGTCAAAATAGTAAACAGGATCAAATAACAATCAAATAAAATAAAATTGAATTATCTTTTAATAATCATTAAACGACTTATAATTCGACCAAATTTATCATTAAAATCAAACCATATCGAAAGAAATGTAATCAAACAAGGTAAAAATAAATGCTCTGTTTCTAGTTACCACAAAACATGGTCAAACTTTTGAGAGGCCTGTTTTGTATCAAACAAATTAATCCTTGATTCGAGTCACAGGAGATACGATGTAACCATAATTATCAACCACAATCGACCAAAACAGTAATCAAATGCAATCAAATCGACATCCTAATTATAATTCATTACAGCTGTGACAATACATAATCGTTTCAACCAATAACAAAGATAGACGAGCTGTAAATTGTGCATAAGATTTCGTTGTAATCAAATTGAGAAAGGTCATCATGATATACTCAAAACAAAATATTCGTAGCAGCATTGACTAAAATTATCATCGATTTCAATTTTCGGGTATGACACAGTCAAGAACAAACAGCATTTCCAACCGTGAACTGGATAGCAATCAAATAAGATCGGATCTAAAACAATTTTGGACGAATCATCATTCTGGGTATGTCGTTTTGGTTTCACACATTAATTTGTGACCAAATTACACGGTCAATCAAACAAAAGAGGATCGATTTGCCTCTCGGATTAACTGGCTAGTAATCGGGTTATAGTTACGAATCGCATCAATCCTTAATGTAAAACAAAACGCCTTTTTTCTTAAATAAAATCAACATCGTATCTGTGTAGATCAAAACCAAATGAAGATTAAATGGTAACAAAGAAATCATCGTTTATGTGCATGATAACCAAAAGATAGATCATGTTCCAAATGACTTTCCAAAATAGAAGCAACAGAGCGTTATATCATAACTAAATTTAAACAATCAAATCCAAAATATTAGAATCAAAATCCAAATCCAACTCAAACTTTTAAACAAAAATCAATTTACCAAAACAAACCATGTACAGCAGTGCATGCCTATATAACCGAGCAAGTTGATGACGAACGTAAAGTTTATGATTGTGTCATATAAATGGGCGAGAGTTATACCAGGTAGACTGCTAAGATTATGCCAGTTTCGAATTGATAATTGTCATGGCTGACTCGACATTCTTGAACAGGATAGAGCCAGTCGTTCTTTGTTTCTTGTCGGAGGGTTGCACCTGTGCTTCCTGACCGGAGAGCTTAACCACTTGATTTTCTAAATCATGAATCCTGGTCTGCAACATCGGCACATCGGTGTAATACCTCTCCAACCACAGCCCACACTGGTCGCAAGGTGGAGCGACAGCTTGAACAGAAGGGGGTTTTGTTGACTCACCGAGGGTTCCTTGTGTTAATTTAATGCCAGGAAACTTAGGATTATTTTTTAGACAGGGTGGCAGATTGTTGACAAAATCGTGTGCAGGATTGTCACATAATCCCTCTGAGTAAGGATACTCATCAGCGAGAAATTGTTCGATTTCAGAATCAGAGCTTTCGCTGACCACGATAGGGTCAGCGTTGGTATAAGTTTTAGACTTGTTTCTCACCATGTGAGAAATTAAGCGAGAGTTTTTCTTACCTTTGGCATTAACACCATCTTTAGCTTTAGGCCGATTGACTGTAGGCTTAGCAATCATAGCCACGGGTAAGCTCGTAGGGGGATCGGGTAGTGGTTTGGGTAGCAAAACACTGTAGGGTACAGGGGTAGGCTTGCTCTCGGCCACCATAGGCTTATCGACCTGCGGAGGGTTTGACACTTCAAAGCCATTACGGCTAAGGAAATTATCCCAAGAATCACGACGTAACCCCAGCTCATACACCATACACATTTTAATCAATCCCACATGGAAAAGGCTGGTATCGGCCTGACTGTGTTTGTAACATTTGGCCATCTTGAACAGGCTTCGGTGTAGGTAATGGGGCATACTCAGTTCAAAACCCATAAAAACCATTAACAAACGAAGGTGAAACAGGAAAACAAACCCATACCTGCCTTCGCAAGTAACAAATTGTTTGATTACCATTAGGAGATCATACCAGCGGGGTTTCAACATCTTTGCAGGTAAGCCTCTGTCACAAGAGTCCACTGTGCGAGACCGAAACAACAATGTCCACGGGACATTATCAACCTAGTAGCTTTTCGACCATTTCTGTCCAATGATAGGCAAACTAGTTGCCAAACTGAGAAACTGTTCAGTGATTTCAAGCTGGACATCTCTGACTTTGGCTCGGCAGTCATCGAATGACAACGCAAATTGCCGAGCCACGGTGAGGTTATATCCGTCGAATTTCCTTATAAATGGAATCCACCCATATTTTTCCAAGTCGTTGTATGCACTGTCAAATATCAACAATGCTTGACACCTATTGGGCTCGTCCCTGACAACAGGAGCCATGGCCTCAGTGCATGGTAGGGTTTGAATTCGAACTAAACAATGCACAGGGTCAAAAAATGATATTGCTTAATAGCTTCAGCGCTCAACGAGGCAAGGATTGATTGCATTCGTACGAAGGTGGTGGGATTACCACCGCCAAGTAAGGTATTAATGACTGAGTACAGTGGTGTTACATCCATAATCAAAATCGTTTAAACCATGAGTATCGGCCAACCACGTAGATGTACAACATATCAACGTCCCATTCATCGGAGTAGAACCAACACCATACGTTGCCAAATGCATAATTCAAACGAACTTCAATACAAACCATTGATCATGTCAATCAAACCAATGTTAATCCAACCATGCCAATGATCGTTCAAATTAACAAATTATGCATCGATTCGACTTATAAAATTGAAATACAAAGATCAATCGACATGCCTTTATGAAACTCAAACCATTGATATTTCATATCGAATCAAACTCATATGATTACCAAGTGTTTTGGTTCCGCGCTCAATATGTTCATATTGCAAAGTTTTTAGAATAATGCAACCAAAATTCTCAAATAATCAATAAGCCAAGAACCCATAGCAATAAGGATTATAGCATATAGGAGCGAAAATTAATTACAACCCTTATAGCATTAAATGTGATCAATAAAATTTCATGCTTAATGGCTTATAAATCGATTTAAACAATCAAAGTGAAATGGACACAGTTTGAAATAACTTTGCAGTCATGTGATAACCAATGATCAAATGTGTTTCAACAAAATCAAATAAAAGACGATGACATTCAAGGCAACAAAAGAGGTGTTTTCACACTTTCAGTTGTGAAAACTGTAGCGAAACCAACATGCAATTGTCGCAAAATGAATATGATGTCTTATCGCAGAATGCGACAATGATTTGTCGTTAATGAGACAAGGGGTGTAGGCAGCTTCTTAGGGAAAATTAAAAAAATGAATTGGCTGCCAACAATGGCGACACGCTGGGTGAAGCAATTATCTCTGTCATAAGGAATGAATTCAGAATAAGACAGCAAAGAAAATTTCAACCCAAAACAACAACCAAAAATTGTACTACATCATCATCAACTATCTTTTCCAGCGAAGTTTTAAAAGATGCAAACCAATAACAGTCCCAAAGATCAGTAAGTCATGATTTTTATGATAAGATCTTCAATACTGTTGGCATGGCCACTGCTTCCAGCAGGTGTCCATAGCCTCGATAGGGTTGTCATTTAACCCACTCGGACGTCTTTATCCTGTCAAGAAGCTCTAGATTAGAATAAAGGACTTTTAAAAGAGGCTTCTTATAATTTTACAGATTTTCATTTACCCGACATTGCTTCGCTGCCAACAAGCCTGTTCAGTACCCCGGCGAAGTTGTCTTGGCGCCATGCTTGCATTCCCCGCTACCAGCGGACCTGTTCAGTATCCCGGCGGGTTTACAAACACTTCCCACAGCTCATATTGACATTTTTATTTTGTTTTTCTTTTATAGATAGCTGAGCGGGGTGACACTGAAAAATATTGATATTTTATCATATTTTTAGACCTCATCAGAACTTTGTAATACTGTCCTTGATTCAGCTCCAGAAATGTTTTATTTCTAAAACAACTTACTTGGTAGGGAGCCATCCTTTACGAGTCATTCCTTTACGGAAAAGGGACAGCGGAAAAAGATAAAGATAACCATGACAAACTTCACTTAGAGGCTGAGACAGTAAACTTCTCTCAAACAACATTTTCCAATATCATTTTCAGAAATACATATCACTGATGTTTGTACAATCTTTCAGAAGCTATTTCATCAAAGAGATTTTCTATGATCTATGTCTGAATGGCTTAGTGTATAAGCATGCATATGTTTCAAAACACACAAAAACACACCAAACTGATCAATCAAATCAAAATTATAACAAAGGCAAAAAATAAAAAGAAAAGAAATATTTACATAATATACAAGGATGGAGATCAGGCAAAGTATATTTTCAGGACTTGACCGTTCACCGGGTAGGTGTCGAGCTGTCCTTCAAGATTCTGCAAATGAAAAGAACTAGGACCCAACTTTTCAGCAATCAAGAACGGCCCAAGACACAAATTTTGAAATTTAGTATGTTCACCCTTCCCTTCGTGTGATTTGTCCCACTTTAAGACGAGATCGCCTACTTCAAAATTTCTATCAGAAGCAGAATTAGAATCGAACCAGCTTTTGATCAGTTGTTGATGTTGGTCTAATTTATGATTGGCTTGGGTTCTTACTTCTTCTAACTTCATCAGAGCGTTAATACGGCTTTGTAAAGGGGAACATTCTTCTTCTTGAACTTTTTGTGACAATTGGAGCGAGGGAAGAAGAACATGAGGAGGTAAAATGGCTTCTCTGCCATAAACAAGAAAAAAGGGGGAATTACCGATAGGATCTTTGGGTGTTACCCTATCAGCCCATAGTGCATTCAGCAGTGCGTTGTGCCAATTCTTGTGATTTTCAGCAATGGTTCTCTTGATAATCTTGATCAAGTTCTTGTTGGTTGATTCTGCTAAGTCGTTACCTTGGGGGTAGTAACTAGCAGAATATTTAAGCTTTATTCCTTTTTCTAAGGCAAAGTTACTCATCTCAAGAAAGGAAAATTATGAAGCGTTATCGAAGACTAGGCAATCAGGTATGCCACAACGGGTAATAATATGTGAGTTAAGAAAAGCGATAACCCAACTTGTGTTAACAATTTTTAGCGCAGCTGCTTCAGACCATCGAGTAAAGTAATCAGTGGCTGTCAAAATGTACTTGTGCTGTTGTGAGGACGGAGGGTTAATAGGACCAATGATATCAAGGCCCCATTGCTGGAAAGGAGAATCAACTGTAACGGGTTGCAAAGGGAAGGCTGGTTTTTGCAATCGCCCTGGCGCTTTCTAATAAATGATACATTTTCGGCACAAGGCATGGGCGTCTCTAAAAAGTGTGGGCTAGTAATAACTGGCTCTTAAGACTTTATGAGCAATGGTATCGCCACCGAAGTGACCACCAGCTTCTCCTGCGTGCAACTCGAGAAAAACTTTCTCTGCTTCGTCCTTCTCAAGACAACGCATCAGTACGCCATCAAAATTCTGACGAAACAGTATACCATTAACTAGATAAAAGGAGGCAGACTTGAGTCTCAATGCTCTTCTCTTGGCAAGGTTAAGGTGACGGGGTGCTGATCCATGTTGAAGACAGTGTTTAATATCGTCGTACCAAGGACTTACGAGGTTTTGTGTGCAACAAATCAAACTGCGATCGCATTGTTCTAGGTCTGACGTATCACTAACTTCTTGTTGTTCAGTTTCTGAGTCAACTACCAATTTACACAACCCTTGGCCTCTCACGATCTAAGCTGGAGTGATTTCTAGGTCAAACTCCTGCAAGGAGGTGACCCAGTTGGCTCTTTTCTCTCCTAACTCTTTTTGCACTAACAAATTCCTAACGCCAGGGTAAGGGACAATGACCCTGGTTCTTGACTTCAAAAGATAAGATCGGAAATTCTTAACTGCTTTGAAGACAGTGTATGCTTGCCAATCGACCGCTGGGTAGTTAAGTTCGGCACCTTTGAAAGCAGATCTCATAAAGGCGATGGGTACTTCGTTGTTCTCGGCATTCTTCTGAGTTAGAACTACGGCATAGGAACGATCAGAGGCAAAAGTATAGAGTGTAAAGTCTTGAGCGAAATCAGGGCTCATGAGAGACGGAGCATCAATTATAGCCTTCTTTATGTCGTTAAAAGCTTGGTTTTCAGTGGGTCCCCAGTGATATTGGGTGTCCTTCTTAATCAGGTTCTGGAGAGGCCTGACCATTTCGGAGAAACTGGGGACAAATCTTCTCACGAAATTAATCTGGCCAAGGAAGGACTGCATGGATTTCTTGGAAGTGGGTGGGGGAAGTTTAGCGATGACTTGGGTCCTCTCGGGGTCAATAATCATTCCATCGCTAGACACAATGAATCCTAGTAGTTTACCCTGTTCTACTGCAAAGATGGACTTCTTAGGGTTCAAGGAGATACTGAATTTACGACATCGCAGCAGAACGACTCGTAGGTGAGCTAGATGATCGTCTTTGTTTTTGGAGTAAATGGTCACATCATCTAGGTAGACTACTACGGAGTGATTGATCAAGCCTCGAAAAGCAATGTCCATTGCTCTCTGAAAGGTAGCACCGGCATTAATCAAACCGAAAGGCATTTTGCGATAAGCATAAGTGCCCCATGGGGTACGGAAGGTAGTTTTTAATTGGTCTGACGGAGAAATCAAGACTTGGTTGTATCCTGAGAAACCATCTAGTAAAGATAGCCTCTCGGAGCCAGATACTTGTTGAAGTATCTGTTCCGTGGGAGGGACGGGATAATTATCTTTATCAGACGCTTTGTTGAGGTTTCAGAAATCGACACAAAGTCGAATTTCCCCGTTTTTCTTCCGCACTGGGACGAGGTTGGATACCCATTGAGTGTGTCTAACAGGAAAAATTATTTTAGCACCTAGGAG
>ML781479.1:470352-492682 GCA_009831015.1 Picea engelmannii | reverse complement strand
TTTGTGATTGAAATAAATCTCCAGTTAGGAGGGAGCATTTATCTTTGTAAAAGTCCAGATTGGACAGATGCTTTCCTGTTCGGAAAGTGGATTGAGATTTCTGACGGACAGTGGCTTCCCATTGTAGTTAACATGGGAGGCAGCATGATTGTTGATGTATCATAGATAGCGACTTCCCATTACGGGGAGTGGTCTAGGACAGTCATTCTTCTTGGCAGTCACTCTGAGTAGTGGTCAAGTAGAATGGTCTGCCTCGCCGGGCAGTCATTCTTTCGAAGTTCACAATTGTGAGCAGCTTCGAAGAATCGTCTGTTTGGAGGTTGATGCAGGACAAACATTCCTCGAGGGCAGACTCATTCTTTCTAGGATACACTTTGTTTAGTGTCGGAGGAATGGCCCAGGGTGGGGAATGGTCCGGACAGTTACTCCTTGAGGGAAGACTCATTCGCTCCAGGTTACACCTTGTTTGGGGTCGGAGGAATGGCCCAGGGTGGGGAGTTTTCTAGGCTTAGCAATCAGGGACAATTATTCCTCGAGGGCAAACTCGTTCTCTCCAGGCTACACCTTGTTTGGTGTCAGAGGAATGGCCCAGGGTGGGGAATAGTCCAGGACAGTCATTCCTTAGGGTAGACTCATTCCCTCCAGGTTACACTTTGTTTAGTGTTGGAGGAATGGCCCAGGGTAAGGAATGGTCCAAGCATTTCTCAAGGGCAGACTCATTCTCTCTAGGTTACACTTTGTTTAGTGTCGGAAGAATGGCCTAGGGTGGGAGATGGTCCAGGTTCAAAAATCAGAAACAATCCTTCTTCCTTGGTTGAGAAGAATGGGGAAGATAGCCTATTATTGATATTCTATGTTGAGGGTAGACATTCTTTCAGATCTCACAGACGTGAGTGAAACATTGGCCCAGATGATCATTGTTGATATTCTATATTGAGGAAAGACACTCTTTCAGATCTCGCAGACATGAGTGAAATATTGGCCTAGTTGATTCAGTTTTTTATGATAACATTGTTTCTATGCAGATGAAGACTACTGTGGTGGCAGACATTCTTTCAGATCTCACAGACGTGAGTGAAATATTGGCCCAGATGATACAGTTTTTATCATAACATTGTTTCTAAGCAGGATGCTCTCAAATGTTTGTTATGAAGACTATATGACAATAGATGAGGACTATTGTGGTGAATGTGTTTCACTGCTTGCAACTATATGTTGCTGATCAAGTACTTGTATGTTACTTGATGTGGTATTTAACCACTGGATTGTAGTTGTGTACTACTATGAATAGACATAGGTGTGTTCTATCCTTGTTCTAATTGCCTTGAAGACTATCAGTAGATTATTGGAGATGATCATTCAGATGAATGGTGAACATAGATTTTCCAGACGGAAAACAATTCAAAGCTTTTACTCCTCTTGTATCACTCCATGGTGAGAGTGACTTATCCAACATCATATTACTCAGATGAAGTATGGTTTCGAGAGATGATGCAGCTGATAGTGATGGTGATGCTCATGATCTAGTCATGAAATATTCTAGATGACTATATTGATGCTACCGGGTAAATGGTATGTTTTGTGCTCAAGTCCATTACCTGTAAATACCTCTCTAGCTAGGAGGGAGTGTTAATATTATGGTAGTTGCAGGAGGTATTTACCTTTACATGTGAACCCGACGAGAATAGAAGACTCGAGGAAGAAAGAGAAACCCTAATGAATTGGCTAATAACCCTAGAAGCCTTGTCAGCTCAAGAATATAATTTATATTAGGCTATTAGCCTCCAAGAGAAGAAGTCGGCCAGAATTAATAATAATATAATGAACAGACACATACCCAGAAGGAGAAGTCGGCCCCAGTAAACTGGCAAGATTACTATAAATACAGGGCACCAGTTTTTCATTTGTCATATCTCAGGAGTGCAGTTTTCCCAGTTGGTGCGCACTGCAGTTGCAGCTAGTCTGCAGGTTTGGAGGAGGGTTGCAGCTGCAGTTGCAGCAACAACAAGTTTCATTATTTGGATTGGATATCTCTTGGCTAGGGTTTGGACTATCTGATCAGCTTTTTGTGATGCGCTATCCTTGGGGAGAGATGTGTTGCTCTTTGTTTTGATATCTAGCCTAGGGTTTGCTTCCGGAGGAATTCTCAGGTCAAGGTTAAGGTGCTCGGAGGGAGGCTTCAGCCTATGGTTGGGTGATGAGGGTATCATCAATGGTAAAACGAGCACACCATATTCTATATTCTAACAAAATTATCCCTAAGATTGACTCTCATCATATACCTTTAACCCTAACTCTAAACTTTACCATGCACAAAACCCCCCTTGAAGATAACTTTGGTAACCAAAGGCATCTACGTTTTTACAAAAAAAAACTAATATCTTTTTAAAGGACTTAAACATGGAAATGAATCTTCTATCATATACAAATAATATCGAAGACATCTATCATAATTTTACAACAATCCTCTCTACCTATATAAAAATTCCCTATCAAAGTGTTCTGTAAAAACAAAAATAGATTTGTCAACCCTTGGTATGATAACGAGTGTAAACTTGCTAGAAAATTCATTAGGGATGTCTAGAGTGAGTATTTGAAATATGATAATATTAATATATACAAATCCCTAATTAAAAAAAAAGGCACTACATAAATAGAAAGCAAGAGAATTTTTGGTTGGACAACTGAGAGGGGGAGGGGGGGAGCGGGGGGGTGAATCAGTTGTTACCGTGCTTAAACAATTATACTTATTTTAAAATCTTTGGAGAAACACTTAATGACATTCACAATAGTGTAGGGAAGTAAGCAATAACATATTCAACATCAGTCACACACATGAGATACACAAAGACAAATATTTCTTGAGGAAACCCATAACGGGTAAAAACCTCTTTTTCTTTATATGATAAGTAATCTTTACATTCTTTACATTATCATACATATGAGCTCCAACTCATTGTGAGGCTACAACCTCTATTTTGCAAGCTGCAACTTGCCGAGAGCACCAACTCTATGTTTTCTCTAGCACCCACTAGAAGGAAGCACCAACTCCTTGGTTTCTCTAGCACCAACTAGAAGGAAGCTACAACTCCCTGGTTTCTCTAGCACCAAATAGAAGGAAGCTACAACTCCCTCTATTCAAGCACCCACTTGAACCTCTGAGGACACCAGTCCTCCCTAGCACCTCCCTACCACCCTGGATTATAATAATGAAATACTGAAATCTATTACAATGATATAGTGTTCAATAACAGCTTACCAGTCTCATCATTGTTCTGCAAGATTTTTCTACTTAGTCTTCCTCACTGTCTTCCTACATGAATTCGCTGCCCATTTTGTTCTTTTGCCTTTTGTGCTCTGTGTTCCATTCCATTCAATGCACCTTTCCTCTTCTATGCATTTTAGCTGCTACACTCTAACTCCTTCTACACACATGAATCACTCCCCACAACAACAACTCGTATCTCTTCTTTGTTCCACATTCTTATATTAGTCTTTGTGCTCCTTATGCATGCAATATTCACCATGCCTCTACATGCTCACTCTGCTCCAATCTCCTCCACATCGGAGAGTTTTATCCACTTCACTCTTCCACAGCTATCCAATCTCTTGTGCGCCATGTTCTCTCTCTGTTCTGCATCTTCTGCTAACTGTGAGTCCTTTTCCTGATCATCATGGTAACTCTTCAGCTTCTCTGGCAGTTTCACCTATGCATCCATCATCACTGGGTGTTATTTTGAGATTCCTTAGTTTCTCTGGTAGTTGAGGCTCTTCGTCTTATCTGTCTTAGACAAGCTTATCCTTTATGTTTTTAGTTACAGACTTCAATCCCCTTCCATCTGTCAATTGCCTCAATCAATAATCCTCAATCCACTAGAAGATGCCTTAAGACTATTCATCTTCTTTGGCGATCACACTCAGTCCTCTTCGAGTCCTCTGGCAGAGATCATCATTTGTTTTAGCTGTTACACTGAGAAGCGCAAAAGTATCCCTGCGATCTTGTTCAACTTCACCTGCACCGTTGGATTGAATTCATAGAAACTTGTGTTTACTTCGCCATTTCGCACTTTGCCATTTAGGGATCCCCGTGGTAAATATTTCGTTACACTCCATGTCCCGATCCCCGAAACTCCAAAATGGAGCTTATCTGAACTAGCTCCTTCCTTCATCTTCCGCCGATGTAACCAATGGTTGCGACCACAGATTGAGCCAAAACGTGTTTCGCATTTCGGCATTTCAGGATTTCGGCACTCCTATGGTAGAGTCTCTTGACGCTCCATGTCCTGATATCTGAAGCTCTGAAATCGAGTCGGATCAACGGTCCACACTCTAAGTGATTTGACAGTCCTGATCTCTTCGTGATTTTGCATATCGCGATTTCGGGGTTCACGACTTCGAGACTCCTATGGTAGGAGTTCTTGACATCTCCATCTCCCGATTTCTGAAACTCTGAAAAGGGAGTCGGATCAACGGTCCACATAACCCCCTGAGATGGACGACTGACAGGATTTCGACGTTTCGCATTTCACGATTTCGGGACTCCTGTGGTAGGGGTTCTTGACATCTCCATCTCCTAATTTCTGAAACTCTGAAGTGATGTAAACTTGCTGACGTCACATGTGGATTGACACGTGTCAAATAATTTCCATGTGTCACTCTAATTCATGACTTACATGTGCCTGAAATGTTGAATCATCTTGACACTTGTAATTGCCTGGTTGTGCCACGTGTTCTTAGCTAACTTGTTTGTTTCGGGATTTCGCATTTTGGCACTTCAGGACTCCTAATGTTGAGAGTCTCTGACTTCTCCATCTCCCGATTTCCGAAACTCTGAAATGAAGTTTACTTCGGGGTTTCGCATTTCGCGAATTCGACATTCTTGCTGTTAAGTGTTCTTTGGCAATTCAAAGTCCCAGTATCTGAAACTCCGAAATGGAGTTTACTTCATGGTTTTGCATTTCGCAAATTCGGCAGGTTAGGGAACCCCGTTCTTTTGACTTCCCAGTCAAGGAAATGACGATCTATGTCCACGTGTCCTACCCATAAATGGACGGTCCTCCTTCTTTCGATATTTTTTACGCCCGCTTCTCCTTGTAATATAAAGAACGTGCAGGTTCTCCTTGATCCAACGATGGTCGGATCCCGCGCTTGGATCTAACGCCTGAGATCTGTCCTCCTCTTCAGCACACTCTTCTTGTCTACATTCAGATCTGACGACCATCGAGAATTTAGGATGGGATCCAACGACCACTAACGCTTATCCTCCTGAGCTTACGCATCCTTCTTACTTGGGAGAATTTCTAAGTGTCAAGGGCCTCGACCTTTGATCCTCCTGAGATCCTAAGTACGCTATCTCTCTTGAGCTTTGGCAATGAGTTAACCTCATCCCTGTTGCACACCTACACACTGCGTTCAACTTGCGCTAATTCCTCCTGAGCTTACTTTGTCCTTGTTTTTCCTTCGTTGCATACTCTGATCTTGCCATCAATGACAATCACATACTGTCTATAAAGCATGCCAACCATCCTCTTCACTATCTCTTCTGATCTTATCGAGCTTTCTCTGCAGCGTCTTCCCAAAATACTTCTGTTGCCGGTCTGTTACATTCTTCCTGTACTCAAGCCATTATCGTTGTTGTACTTGCCATCAATGACAAGCATACGCTGCCTGTAAAACATGCCAACATTTTTTGCACCTTTCAAAGCTAGATCGAAAGAAATTTTGGAGGAAAATTATGACTCCTAAAACTAAATAAAATGATATGATTCCCCTCACAGACTGGAATTCCTACCTTAAAAATATTTACAAATCTCGTAATGTCCTAGACAAAATTCCAAAAGTTTCTAGAGAAGAGGATGTTTTTTCTATAGAAGAAATAAAGTTTTGGGTTAAGCTACTTGCAAATGGGAAAGTGAAGGACATCGACGGCTACCAAGATGAAATATTATAAATTGGAGGGCCTAGTTTGATCCCCCACATACACAAGCTCTTCAATTTAGTAGTCAAGCAAGGTTTCCCTAAACCTTGGATTCAAAGCCTGATTGTACCTATTTTTGAAAGTGGGGATAAGCATAATCCGTCTAATTATAGGAACAATATTATTAGACCCATTTTATCCAAGCTATATGGAAGTATTTTGTAAAAGAAGATATAAGCATATGGATATAAATCCATGGAAAAAGAGATAAAGGTGAACCCCGTTTTAGAGGTTATCATTCAACTGTGGACCACCTTATCACTCTTAGGATCATTAAAGAGGAGTGTCACAATAATAAAACCAATCTCCTTTGTTGTTTCATTGGCTTTAAGAATTATTTTGACACTATTCCTAGGACCAAACTTTGGAATAGGTGAGAAGAGCTATAAGTTCCCTCTAGTCTGAGAGTTTCTACGATAAGGTTGTATGAAAACATTATTTCCAAGTTTAGGAGCACTAAGGGTTGGTCAGAAGAAATTAACTACAATTTAGGAGTCAAGCAAGGTTGTTCCCTATCCCCTACCCTTTTTGGCATTTACATTGACAAGTTAAAAGATTTTTTGGAAGCCACAAGTTGTGTTGGACTCACTCTTGCTAGTATAGTAATCATCCTTCTTCTCTATGTCGATGATATTGTTCTTATGGCAAGGAATCTATATGACCTTAGTAATCAACTTTGAATCCTCAATGACTTCTACTCTAATATATGTATGACTTTGAACACTGACAAAACGAAGGTTATCATCATTAAATCCAACAAGATCACCTACGATAATTTTGTATATGACAATAATAACTTGGAGGAAGTGTTTTTGTACAAGTTTCTTGGTATTGATATTCATCACAAGCTCAATTGGAACTATAACATTGAGAAAGGGATAAATGGAGGGTGAAAAGCTTATTATGGGTTTGAAAATAATTGTAATTTAGCATACCTTTGGCTATGGGATAAGAAAAATATCATCTTTGAGAATCTTGTCACTCATGTTATCTTGTATGGATGTGAAGTTTGGGGATGCAATATCTCTCAAGAATCCTGGATAAAAATAGAGCAAATCCAAAAGAATATTATAACTTGTAATCACAAAATTAAGGGTAATACACCCTATCCTATCCTCCCCATCGAAGTGATTCTTTCCCTCGTTGATAGCATAGCTATGATTAGGTATTGAATGTAGAAGAACATGATAAACAACATGGATAACAAGAGGCTCCCAAAAATTCGCCTCAAAATCTAGCCAAAATCACCAATAGTTCAAGTGGGGATGACATAATGATGCCAAGTCTTGGCTAAATCATTGGAGAATAAAAGAAGAAGTTATTCTACAGAATATTGTTGATATTAAAAATATTGTACAAGCTAAATTTAAGGAGAATGTATGGTGCGATAAAGAATTAGAGGATAAAAGAAAACTAAGATATTATGAGGTGGTTAACCCTAATCTTGAAGATCAAAAGTATCTCTATGTTTTGACTAGCCTAAAGAAGAGAATCAATATTGTTAAAATAAGAATAAGTATGAGTTGCATAGTGAAACTCGGCATTGGACAATTCCCAAAACACCATGGAAAAAATGAATCTGTCACATTTGTGACACCAATACCCAAATTAGATCTCAATTTCCAAATATTTGTCACAATACCAACCTTCCTAACCTTCTAAGTCTAACCTTCTAAGTCATCAAAACTTTAGTGATATTGGAATGTTTGCTTAAAGAAATCCAAGTAATGTCTTGTTTTTCTTAAGGTCCTAAGTGGAGGTTAAACATCATCATCATCATTATCATAAAAATAAATTTATTTTTTTAAATAAACATATTACTATTACAAAATGATAATAATTTCACCAAAATTAATTTTGTAAATATTACCTATATATTTTCATTGTTTTTCTTCAATCCATACATAATAAGCCAAAATTAACTATATATGTGTATCGATTTATATTTATATTTTTGTTTTCTAATTTATATTTAAAAACTCTCTTTAAAATAAAAAGAAAAATATATATATATTTAATTTTTATTAATATTTAATAATTAAAAAAAATTGATAATAAAAAAAAAAATTAATTTTCCTTTAAAGCTTTAAAAATAAATGTGATCTTTTATTTTATTTTATTTTTAACTCTATATATCTAACTTTCTAAGAAATGGTATTTTAAACCAATACAAAATCACTAATTTTGGTTGTTTAAAATCCATTTAAGAATATAGAAATGGATTCAACATGTAGAAAAAACCCCTCGAACACTTGGATTATACAAAAATAATCACTTAAATCTGGGCATCTAACAATTTCTAGCAGATTAGGCAAAGATCCCTAGAAAATATTAACGAAAAAAATAAAAAACATTTCTTAAAATGTTCCAATATGTACTACATTGTGTAAAATTTATAAATTAAATAAAATCAAAATCCATAATATCTTAAAAGTGTTTAATCATTTTAATTTTAGTTTTTTTTTTTAATTTTGGTGATATAAATATGGAGAAAATTGACAATTTTATGTTGTTTTAATTGTATTTTTTGAATGTATAAATGAATTCAGTTTATTGAAAAACCTTTGGAGTTATATAAATTTAGTTACTCAAATCTAAAAATCCAACAATTTTTAACCAAATTTCAATAAAAAATAATCCATAAAACATTTATACTACAATTTTAGGATTTAAATGTTAAATTCAATTTACCAAAAAAAATTGAACATACCTTTTGCCTTTTCGTTTTCGCGCCTCGAATATCTCCGAGCGAAAAAAATCAGACCGCCGTTAAAATTCCCGTTTCAATGCCGTTTAAAATTTAAATGGCAAATTATATAGACGTTAAATCTAACTTCAATTTCAGACCTACCCTGCATCAAACATATGGAAGAAATGAAGCACTGCACGGGCCGTGCGAAAGAACGAGTAAATTAGGATGAAATGAATTGCGAATTGAACTGAAAATCATGGCTGAATTCCTTTGAACAGCGGCCATGGCTGCCCCGGTGCCCGAGACCTTCCGCACTGCACGAAGGTTTCGGATTGGCTCAGTCAAACATCGATGGCAGTCCTCTACAATTTCCGACACGGATTCGACAGCTTCTATTGAATTTCTTTTTTTACTACTTAATTGTGCTATCGTGGCTGCTCGGGGAGTCAGAAAATTAGTTTGTTTGAAATTATAGAATAAGTTAAGCCCGATCTTTCAACCCCAAAATCGAGACATATACAATACCCCAATCGACCAAATTCACAGAATTCGACATATAACCCTTACCCATTTGACCAAATTCACGGAACTACTGATACACGGCATCGGACGGACGCCACCGTCAAAGACTAAGACTAAAGACAAGACAAACGGATATTGTTAAGATTGCGAGGAATTAATACAAGGAGCGGTGGTGTCGACAGATAATTGCGTAGAATTTGGATATACACAGTTTCTACCATCGATGGCAGTGCTAAAGAAAAAGCATTTTCATAATTTCGTAACTTGTAGTAATTTGTAAGATCCGTTGTATCTAGGTTTGGAATTTCAAATTTACCCTATAAAAATTGATGATGGTTAAATTATTTTCATGTCTGTCACTTCAGGTTTTACTCAAAATCATAAATGTCAAAATATTTTGTATATTGTGTAAATTTCAGAAAACCCATGCTGGAGCATTGGAATTTGTAATTTGGTGTTCATTTATTCCCTCAATTAACATTGTCCAAGTGTCATCAACCTCACTGTTGTGCCCGTACCTAGTTCCTTGAACGCTGAAGCCATGAATTATAGTTATTAACCTAGGTCGTATATACTTATAAGCCTCTAATGTGTAAGTACCTATAACAGATTTTAACAACAAATCTACACAGTTAAACGTCAATTTGACGTTTTTGGTATTTTGATGTCTGTCAATAATGACGTGTGGATTTCTTATCCACATGTCAAATACGGGTTCAAATAAAAAATAAGCCCTCTGGAACACCAAATTCCAGGCCTGGTAAGATCCGGTAAGATCCGTTGTATCCAGCCTACTCCATTGTATGCAATGAACATCGATGAGAAATAAAAAGAGTAGTATAAACGTTCTATTTTTTTGGAGTATTTAAGGATATATTTTTTATAATTTTTATTGAAATCTTTTCAAAAAATTGTTGGAACTTTATATTTGAGTGATTAAGTCTGTCTAATTTTAGTGTTATTCAAAAATGTAATTTTAACAATAGAAAATGGTGATTTCATCAAGATTTATCGGAATTATGAAAAAATTCAAAAAGTCTAATGTTTAGACAATGTGGAAATAAAACTGAAAAACATTTTAATTCTTCATAATAGTAAGAATCAGTTGTATTGATTCCTAAAAACTAAAAAACATTTTAATCATTTTAATTCTTCATAATAGTAAAAATCAGTTGTATTGATTCCTGCTTCATGGGATTTAGTAGCATTGAAAAATTTAATGAATCTGAAGTTATGATAATCAATTTACTCTCCATTATTTATTATTTTTTAATATATTTTATAAATGATTAGGATTTTTTTAACATTCTAAAAATTGAGAAGAAGAATTTATTAATGATTTAAAAAATACAATTTTAGCATTGAAAAATTGCAATTTGAGAAAAAATTATAAAATCAAAGTAATTGTTAAAAGAAGTCCAAGTCTTATAACATTTAGGCTTCTTAAAATAAATTATTTTTTCAAATAATTTTGATACATGAACTTTTCAAAACTAACAACATTTTATTTTTATTTATTTTTATGAGATGCATACTTTTATACTAAATTTTATTAAAAAGATGAAAAATTAAAATCATTTTTCTTAAAATATCATAAATAAACCCATACTAAATCAATAAAAGATTTATTAAAAAATGGAAAATAAAATCATTTTTTTTAAATGTGATAAATAAACCCATACTAAATCTTAATTTCATAGTATTTATAAATTAATAACATGGTTAATCTTTTTACTTACTTAAAAATACAAAGATTTAAAAAAATAAATAAATTATAATCTCATTTTTTTTAATATAATATATTTAATTAATTTTTTTTATGTATAAAATAAAATTATAAAACAATCCAATTAATTTTTTACTCTTTTTTTTAAAATCAATTTTTTATATTTTTTTCCTTAGTAAATATTAACAATAATCATTATTAAAAATGCATATACTAACATTTACTTATACAAAATTCATATAAAAAATATAATTATTTATTATACTTTGAAATTACACAAAATCCTAAATCTTAGAAATGAGGTTTTGAAATTATATCCCGTTGTTTCCTAAATTTTAGAAATGAGGTTTTGAAATTATATCCTTGCAATATATGTTGTTTCCTAAATCTTAGAAATGAGGTTTTGAAATTATATCCTTCTAAGTCATCAAAACTTTAGTGATCTTGAAAAGTTTGCTTAAAGAAATCCAAGTAATGTTTTGTTTTTCTTAAGGTCTTAAGTGGAGGTTAACCATCATCATCATTATTATCATAAAAATAAATTTTTTTTTTTTAAGTGAACATATTATTATTAGAAAAGGATAAAAATTCCACCAAAATTAATTTTGTAAATATTACTTATATATTTTCATTTTGTTTTTCTTGGATCCATATGTAATAAGCCAAAACTAACTATATATGTGTATCAAATTATATTTATATTTTTGTTTTTTAATTTATATTTAATAATTCTATTTAAAATAAAAATAAAAAATTATTTTATTTTTAAATTTTTTATTAATATTTAATAATTAAATGTTTAATGTTCCTTTAAAACAAAATAAATGTAATCTTTTATTTTATTTTATTTTTAACTCTCTATATATTTAATTTTTTAAGAAATAGTTTTTTAAGTCACAAATGGATACAAAATCACTATTTTTTGTTGTTTAAAATTCATTTTTGAATACAGAAATGGATTCAACATATAGTTAAAACATTTGGATTATACAAAAATAACCTCTCAAATCTAAACATCTAATAATTTCTGGGTAATTGGGCACAAATCTCTCCAAAATATCAGCTAAAAAACATTAAAATTCTTTAATGTTATTTTAATTCTAAACTTATTTGGCAAAAATCCCTCGAAAATAAAAAAAAATGAAGGTATAAGTCATTAGCCTAAAATTAACAAAGGTTAAAACCGTAGATGCATTATAGAAGGACATATGTACCATTGTGTAAAATTTATAAATTTTAATCATTTTAGTTTTAGTTTTTTTTTAGAATTTAGTAATATAAATATTTAGAAAATTGACAATTTTATGTTGTTTTAATTGTATTTTTAAATGTATAAATTGATTTAACATGTTGAAATTTTTTGGAACATTTGGATTATACAAATTTAACCAATAGAATCTAAAAATCTAACAATTTTTAACTGAATTTGAATCAAAATTATAATAATAATAAAAAAAATACATAAACCATTTACACTACAATTTTAGAATTTAAATGTTAAAGTCAATTGACCAAAAATGTAAACATACCTTTCGTCTTTTCGTTGTTGCACCTTGAATATCTCTGAGAGAAAAAGATCAGACTGCCGTTAAAATTCCCGTTTCAATACCGTTTAAAATTTAAATGGCAAATTATATAGCCGTTAAATCTAACTTTCATTTCGGACCGTTAAATCTAACTTCAATTTCGGACCCACCCTGCATCAAAGATATTGAGAAAATGAAGCACTGCACGGGCCGTGCGAAAGAACGAGTAGTGAGAGATGGAATGAATTGCGAATTGAAGTAAAAATCATGGCTGAATTCCTTCCTTTGAATGTGGTATGACAGCGGCCATGGCTGCACTGCATGAAGGTTTCGAATTGGCTCAGTCAAACATCGATGGCAATCCTCTACAATTTCCGACACGGATTCGACTTCTCATTTAACTACTTAATTGTGCTATCGTGACACCTCAGGGCGTCGGAAAATTTAGTTTGTTTGAAATTAAAGAATAATTAAGCCCGACCTTTCAACCCCGAAATCGAGACATATACAATACCCCAATCGACCAAATTCACAGAATTCAACATATAACCCTTACCCATTTGACCAAATTCACGGAACTACTGATACACGGCATCGGACGGACGCCACCACCAAAGACTGAGACTAAAGACAAGACAAACGGATATTTTTAAGATTGCGAGGAATTAATGCAAGGAGAGGTGGTGTCGACAGATAATTGCTAGAATTTGGATATACACAGTTTCTACCATCGATGGCAGTGCTAAAGAAAAAGGATTTTAATAATTTCGTAACTTGTAGTAATTTGTAAGATCCGTTGTATCGAGCCTACTTCGTCGGTAAGATCAGGTAAGATCCGTTGTGTTGGTATTGTTACCAAATGCAATGAACATCGATGAGAAATAAAAAGAGCAGTATAAACGTTTACGTTTTTTTTTTTTTTTTTTTAAAGTCTTTTTAGGTTATATTTTTTTGATAATTTTTATAGAATTTTTTTCAAAAATTATTGAAATTTTATATTTGAGTGATTTATTTAAAAATGTAATGGTGATTTCACCAAAATAAGTGGAGAATATGAAAAAATTCAAAAAATCTAATGTTTAAACAATATGGAAATAAAACTGAAAAACATTTTAATCATTTTAATTCTTCATAATAATAAGAATCAGTTGTATTGATTCATGCTTCATGAGATTTAGTAGCATTGAGAAATTTAATGAATCTAAAGCTATGATAATCAATTTATTCTCCATTATTTATTATTTTTTAATATATTTTATAAATGAATGGGATTTTTTTAACATTCCCAAAAATTCAGAAGAATTTATTAATGTTTTTAAAAATGCAATTTTAGTTTTGAAAAAAAATTATAGAGTCAATTCTAGTAAGAGTTTAAAAAAGTCCAATTCTTAAAATATTTAGGCTTCTTAAAACTAAGTAAATTATTTTCTTAAAATAAAATATTTTTTCAAATAATTTTGAAATTTGAACTCTTCAAAATTAACAACATTTAATTTTTTTTTATGAGATGCAACCACTCAGCCCGCAAGAATGGCGCACGAGTAAGTCTAGGAATCGAACATGAGACTTCATTTACAAATTTCCTTCCATTTACATGGCACTTGCCAATCATATTTTTATATTAAAACTTTATTAAAAATGAAAAATAAAAATCATTTTTCTTAAAATATCATAAATAAACCCATACTAAATCTTAATTTCATAGTATTTATAAAATAATAACATGGTTAAACTTTTAATTCACTAAAAATACAAAGATTTAAAAAAAAAAAAACCTTATATTCTCATTTCTTTTAAAACTTAAAATATAAATGAAATAATTTAAAAGATAAAAAAATTAAATAATATATTTAATTCAAATCTTTTTTTATGTATAAAATAAAATTATAAAACAATCCAATTAATTTATTATTATTTTTTTTAAATCATTTTTTTATTTTTTTTCTTAAGTAAATGTTAACCATAATCATTATTAAAAATGTATATACTAACATTTATTCATACAAAATTCATATAAAAAATATAATTATTCATTATACTTTGAAATTACACAAAATTTTAAATTTTAGAAATGCTATTTTGAAATTATATATCTGCAACGTGAATAATACTTTTTTGGTGTTTTGAAATTATATTTGCAACGTGAATAATACATTTTTTCCCACAATAATATATGCAGTTTTTCTGGTCTCTATGGAATTATTTTTACTTAATTGAACATGTGAAATGAGGTGAGTCACTTTTTAATTTGATTCAATTTTAATTTAAAATATATTTATAATTAAAGAGATTTAAAAGATAATAATAAATATCATTATTATCAATTAAAAAAATTATTTTCCTTTTTTTAAAGTCCATCCAAAATAAGAATTGTTACATTTTTTTTTCTCTTCTTTTCAATACTAGCACTCCACCACCTATTCCAAAAACATAGCCTAACAGGAGGCCCCCCAAAATCACCCTAGAGATCATTTATGATTATATGGAATCATTAGAAAAAAAGAAAAGAGAGAGATGCCAAAATCCAAATAGAGTTAAAATCATTAGAAAAAATGAGTAAAGAAAGAGACGTTAAAACTCCAAATAGAGCTAGAGGCAATGATTGATAAAAAATTAAAGATAGCATTCAAACTCAAATTGAGGATAGATTCTTAGGTTTCAAGAGTGAATTGCACACAATGAAGGATATGATTCAAGAAATGGAAAAACATAAAAAATTGACCCAAGAAGGAGGGGTTGAAGAAAATCACAACTTGAGAGATAGGATTAAAGAGCTAGAAGAAAAACTAACCAACAATTTGACCCTCACTAATATGGAAAACAAATTGGATAGCAAACCCATCAAAGAGGAAATGAATAACCTGATCGAATTGGACCATGAGCCTAACAAAAGAGCATTGAACCTCATAATTTTTGGTATAAAAGAACAACAAGAGGAGGATACACTAGCAATAGTAAAAGAAGAATTAAATAATAAATCACAAATTGATACAACTTAGAGGCTAGGAAAAATAATTAATCACAAAGATAGGTTGATTTGCATCAAAGTAACTTGTAATGACCATAAATATAACATACTTAGTAAAACTTCGAGCTTAAAAGGGACATGAATATTTATAAATGAAGACCTCATTCCCAAAGACCAAGTTGAATTAAGGAAGGAAGTTCAAAAGGTAAAAGAAGCCATGAAAGAAAGAAAATGGGCAATAATTAGAAATCAAAAAGCTATTGTTAGGGATAGAGACCAGAAGGATGACAATAAATAGGAATTTGGGATACTCAGGGTCCTTTTTTGGAACTGTCATGGCTTTCCATAGCGCAAAGGTCCTATTATAAGTTGGATCCTGAGTGATATTGATATTTTCTGTCTAGTTGAAACTTGGGAGCATGAAGAGTCTAAGGTCCCTAACATAGAAGGATTTGTCTTGTGGTCGACATGGAACAAAAAATCCCACCGTAGAGGGATAAGAGGCATAGCTTTTTATATTAGAAAGAACATTTCTCCTCACATTCAACTTCATAATATTGACCCTCTTAATTAGTATATTTGAATAGAAATTTCAAACACCAATGCTAAGAACATGTATATAGTAATTCTCTATCTTGCACATATTAATTCTACTTTTTATAAGAAAAACAATCTAGATAACAATTGTCCCTATAATAATTTAGAACAAGATATTTATAGTTTGAAAAATGAAGGTAGTATCCTCCTACTAGGAGACTTTAATGCGAGGAATGCAACTAAAAAAGCTACTCTTTTAAGCACTAATTCCAACCATAATCCTTTATGGCTAGATGAGGACCTTGTCTTATCTAACAGCTACAAAAGAAGCTCTGAGTACCTAATTGAGAATTTGTTTGGTACTGAGTTGGTCAAGCTCTACAGCTCTCAAGACCTAATAATTTGCAATGGAGTAATGAAGTGGCCAAAATGCAACCAGATGACTTGTATTCATGGGCTAGGTAGTAGTGTTGCAGATTATGTGAGATATGATATCCCCGTTTCCGACCAAATAGCAACTTTTGACCTTTTAAATGACCATGAGCCTAAATTTGATCATAAACCTTTAACCCTAACTCTAAACTTTTATATGCATAAGAGCGCCATTGAAGAGAATTCTTCAATAAACCAGGGAACCCTCTAGGAAACCAAATTGTTCTTTTGATACTTTTTCCGAGAGAAGGTCCTCTAGTCTAAGAGTTGTAATTTTGGCCACCACCTTTTATATACAGTTACAGAGTGATAAGTTTGAACTCATCGAAGGAGAGAGGATTGCCCGATTTTTGGGATGAGAGCAATGAAGGTTGAATTTAAGGGGGTAAAGATGTGCCCTTAACATCGAGATTCTTCCACCGCTGCTAAGATATCTCGTCCGAAAACATCATAGAGACTCAGGAAAAATTCCATAGTCCAGCCACGAGGGCTAGGAATTTTGTCCTTTTGAAAATTGTGCACAGTCGTCTTTAACTCTTCCTCATACACTTTCTCGTACATTGATCTATTGGCTTCTTCATCAACGAAGCTTGAAAAGTTTAAATTGTTACAATATTTATATGTATAATTTCAAATATATTATATGTAACATAATTTATTCATTTTATTCATTTTTTTATAAATAAACAATAATTAACAAACTAAATGAGAAAAATCATTATATTAAAATATTATATAATTTTAAATATGATGATGATGAGGATGAACGTCCACTCAGACCTAATGAGTCTATGTGATCTTAAGAGAAGCTTTCCAAGATCACAATAGTTTTGTTGAGTTAAAAGGTTAGGAAGGTTGGTAGTGTGACAAATATTTTGAAATTGAGATCTAATGTGGGTATATGATGGACAATCTAAAAAAAAGGACACACTCTTTCATCCCATGGTGTTTTAGGATTTGACCAATGGTGAGGTTCACTATGAAGAAGGTGACATAGTGTATTTAATTTAAATAATGAATTATTTTAATAGTGCAATATATTTTATTTTTAACATTTAACAATAAAATGACTAAACATATCAAAAGGTTAAATGTGAACAATCCTATTAATCATATTAAGTTTACCATGTTATTTGAATTAATTTTATCATGAGAGTGGTTATTGTTTTGTTTGTTTGGGTATTATAATTTTATTATGCTTTTAGTTATATTATGATGGGCTTATTTATTGTATTATAGGTTTCTAGTTTATTTCTTAGTATATCCTTGATGTTTTCTTATTTTTTTCTTACTTTTATGATGCAGCCCCCCTACCCTCCTAGGGTTATGCGATCTACCGGTCTAGGATATTTCTTTCTTCTGAGTCGGATCGACTCTTCAAGTTCCTCTTTGAACCCAAATCAACTATACACAGGCCCCTTTTCCTTCGGTGTGCAGCTCCTGTCAGACCTGCCTGATTTCTATGGTCATGATTTGACTGTTATCAATCTTCTCGTCAATTAACGGTTCACAACAATTGCATGCTACCAATGTGAAAACCCTGTACGAAAGAGCCTTGTCCCAACAATCTGAAAGTGCTCACCTACTCTCCTTTTGATCGTGCCCGTTGATCTCCTACCTTGATGAGATCAATGACTCTAGTGCATTGCAGACTATGAACTAGCACGTTCATTAATTTTGGCTCTGCTCCCTGCAATGATTCCCTACCCCCGATTTCCCTTCTCAGATCGACGACCCTAATTTACTTCAGATTTTCGGCCTTTGAAAATCTCAGTTTCTCATGCTCGACAAGCTCCTTTTGCTGAGCCCCTTCTTCACATGTGTCCTCAAGCTATGTCCTTATGCAAACGTGCGATTCCATATCTCCACGATCTGTCAACACGTAGCTCTCGTTCAGATCAATGGATAAGTCTTCCATCTTTCCGACCTTTGGGAGTTTCAAATCTCAAACTTTTCTTTTCTCGTATGATAATATTCTAGAGTGGAAGATCTATCGACACATATCCCCCTTAATCTATGGCCACAATCTCCTCCGCGAGTCTGGCCTTCAGGACTTTCAATTCTCAAATTCCTGTTTCTTCCAGAGAGATTTCTCCGAAATGGCAAATCATCTGCCATGCGTCCCCTTCAATCGACGATTATGCTCCCGCTTCGGGACTTTGGCCTCCTAAACCAAATCAACAGTCTTTCGACCTCCTCCTTGTTCAACAATTGAGATCTCCTTCGGGACTTCCATGCTTTCACACTCTACTTTCCTTCAAAGTGCTCCATACTCAGAGTTCTAGATTTGGCATCACACGTCCACGTTCAAATCAACAGATGTCGTCCTCTTTGGGACTTCGGTCTTCAGCGATTTCAAATCTCAAATTCTCCTTTTCTTTTCTCTCGAAGTTCACGATCTGTCACCACATACCCTTTCTGAATCTAACGATCCATATTTCTTTGGCTCTTCGGTGCTTCGGCTCTTCGACTCTTCAACTCTTTGGCTCTTTGATGCTTCAGGCTTTGCGAGTCTCAAACTCCTATGCACCTGTTTCTCCCAGAGTGCTTTTACCTGGAGACTTCGATCTGCTGACACGTATCCCTCTGGAGATCAAATGCCAGGACCCACTTCGGGTCTTCGACAATTATGATCTATCCTTGTCCACAAACTCCCGGAGTTGTGGATCTTACACAACCTGTCCTCCTTGACGATGGATAGTTCTTGCTCACTTCGAGACTTCGAGACTTTGAAAATTCCACTCTCTTGTGCACACAAGGATTAATTTTCATGCACTTACCTCTGGATCCAATGGTTGTTGGTCCTCTGCACTCAGATCCAACGGATAGGATCTGTTCCTCTCCTCAACTCTCTCCCTTGTTCACTGGACGTAGATCAGACGATCCAGATCTCTTCTTCCACAACTAATCTGATCGCTATTGTCGCTCCTCCTCCTAAGATTTTGACAACTTCTGACTTGGAATATTTTTGTCAATGTTCAAAGGTTTTGATCTTTGAACTTTATCGTTGGGACCTCGATTGTCTCGGTCTCACTTTCTCTCTTAAACGCGTTATCTCTTCTGAGTTTTAAGACTGGGATTAAGTCTGTCTCCTACGCACTACTTGCATTATCCATTCTAAGATTAATTGCCTTGAGGATTTCGATCTCCCATGCACTCCTTGCATTTCTGGGATTTTGTCAAACTCAAATCCGAAGGATTTCTTGAAAAGAAATTATTCTCGCCCTCCTGGTGTTCCTCCTACTCAATGCACACCTTGCAGATCTATAAATAGTGTTCAATATATCTGTGAGTATCTTCCTCTGATACTCTTCTCCCTGAACTTGACAAAGATTTCTCTCCGTGCACGCTTGCACCTACTCGATGCCCGCCTGGAAGAGCTCTACAAAGTTCTTAGTAACTCTGCTTCTTTTCGAACTCAACACAGAGTTCTTCTTGTGCACTCCTTGTACTTCTGCTGATGAAGGTTCAATGATATCTCTCTCGAGCTTATCTGAGGTTAACTCACCTCTGTCAATGCACTCCTTGCATACAATGTGCACTCCTTGCACTCGAAACTCAAAGACGTCTAAACAATTGAAACTTATACAATACTTCACCAGTTCATACATTCAAAACATGAATGACATATATAAGCATAACAATGAACACAAATACATAAACACACCATATGCAGGAAAAACCGATTCTCTATTATCTCTGTGTGTCTATACAGATGTTTACAAAAACTGGACTACAACAGAGTCGTAGTTCTCTCAAGCTCTCTCCTAACCTAACTATATTCTGATCTCTGCTTCTTTTAAGATCTCTCTACAAAGATCTCTCTCTCTCTCTCTCTTTTACAAAAGAGGGCTCTACAAGCTTATCATCTTCACTGCCTTAGTACCATCACTATCTCAGTTAAGACATCATACTCCTAAGGCTCATTACATAAGTGAAGATCCAGACCTGACTACAATCTAGACCTGCTTACAGTCAACCATTTAAGGAGACCCTATCCACTACTTGTACAAAGGTATGGCTTGGAATTTATAGCCTTACAACGTGAATCCCCATAGGATCATATTTCAAATTTAAAAATGGGAGGGTCAATGCCTCTCCCTTTCTCCATTATGCGTCTATGTGTTGGATTGTTGGTGCATTTGTTGAGGTGGAGCGATGCTCCTGCATCATACTCCACTGCTGTGAAAAATTCATGATCTCCTGCTCATAAGCTTCTCTTCTCCAATGTTGAAATCCTCTTGGATCCCAAACTCTCCCTTGGAGTTGTCCTCTTTCTCCTCTCCAGCTATGGTTTTGCTGTTGCTACTGCTTCTTCTATTTTTTCTCTACTGCTAATGTAGGTTCTTCCCTATTCAGGTTCTCTTTTCTGACTACTTTTGCTGACCTCAACATCAGCCTTATTATCTCCTCTATCACCTTGTTCGACTGATCCAATGGATGGTTCTGCTTATGCAGTCTTCTCGGTTCCAAATCTTCCTTATCAGTGGGTAGATCATCTTGACCCCCCATATTGTTTTCTTCTTCTTTTGTTGCATTATATTTCCACCCTACTACAGGCTCCAGTTCTGCAGTCTCATCATCGAGCAACTGCTTAGCTCCCTCCTCTGACATATTAGCTTCTGTCAGCTCCTCTTGTGCTGGCATTTTCGTGACTCCCTCGAGTTGTTTCTTTGGCCGGTATGTTCCTCCATATACTTCCAAATTATCCTATTGGATGTGCAATCTTTGCACCATCACTCTTCTTTCTAGGGCTTCCAATTCTTCATACAGATCATCAAAATCCATGCTTTCTGCTTCCTCTTCTGTTGCAGGCTTCAGTGTTGCAGTCATCTCATGTTCAACTTCGTGGCTGAACATTTTGAGCCATTATTTTGAATGCCCATCTCCTTCTTTTGGGGTATACATCAGTGTCTACTCCATTTATTCCTCTTTGACAGTTTCTGTTGGTTGTCTTTCTTCTTCTATTGTTGCACCTTCATCATGTGCACTGGCCTCCACTTGGATTTTTGGGAGGAATGTCTTGATCCCTCCAATAATCAGAATGCTCCTCTAATCCTCTTATTTGATGGTGGAATTATTTAACTTCTCATCATATTCATTCAAATGGTATATAAATCCACTTGAAACTTCATCCATCAACACTCCTTGCTGATATGAACTCACTTCTGAGCTCCTGAGACTTTCAGACAGTCTCATTTCTTTTCCCCTGCCCACCTGGCAATTTGACACTTCTTTTCTTCCCACCTGACAGTCTATGAGATCAATCTATCCCATCTCATTGCCCACTTGGCAACTTGAACTTTCAACACTGCTTCTTTGGCAGTATACAAGACCTCCACCTGACCTCTTTCCATTTCCCACCTAGCAACTTGAAAGTCCATTTCTTCCCACCTCGCAATTTATGAGATCTTTGACTGATCTCACCTCCTCCTCATCATTGAGGTGTCTCCCTGTCTCTAGTTCACAGATGTGAATCAGTTCCTCCTCTATCTCACTGAGATTTTCTAATTCTCTCAGCCACCTTCTCAACTCTTGTTGCTTCTTTCTGGCCAACAACTTTTGAACATGCCATTTTTCCTTCCTGTTCACAAGACATTCATACCTCCAGTGTACTTTTGCCTCCTGTTTCATCCTCAATGCTAGTTGTTCCATCCTTTCTCTTATCTGATTGAGCTCCATATCCATCTCTGGATTGCATTTCTTCTTGCGGCCTTCTCTTCGACCACGCTCATTGTTCAAGGATAAATTCGTGAGTGCGGACACAGACCAATCTCCTCAGATCCACCTGGATCTGGAACAAACTATGACAGAATACTACTCTTTCCCTAGTTCTAAAGTATTGAATGGATAAGAGAAAAAGGATGATGTACTTACTTTATGAAAGCTCTCCTTATCTCTGTTGATCCTCGCTCTGCTACGATGCTCTTGCGTCGTCCAATCACAACAA
>ML781479.1:393876-433793 GCA_009831015.1 Picea engelmannii | reverse complement strand
TAAAAAAAAAAAAAAAAAAACATGCCTTTTGCCTTTTCGTTGTCGCACCTCTAATATCTCTGAGCGAAAAAGATCAGGCCGCCGTTAAAATTCCCGTTTCAATGACGTTTAAAATTAAAAAATGCCGTTTAAAATTTAAATGACAAATTATATAGCCGTTAAATCTAACTTCAATTTCGGACCTCTGCATCAAACAAATTGAGAAAATGAAGCACTGCACGGGCCGTGCGAAAGAACGATTAAATTAGAGATGGAATGGATTGCGAATTGAAGTGAAAATCATGGCTGAATTCCTTCCTCTGACAGCGGCCATGGCTGCAGTGCACGAAGGTTTCGGATTGGCTCAGTCAAACATCGTGGCAGCTCAGGGCGTCGGAAAATTTAGTTTGTTTGAAATTATAGAGTAATCTAAGCCCGATCTTTCAACCCGAAATCGAGACATATACAATACCCCAATCGACCAAATTCACAGAATTCGACATATAACCCTTACCCATTTGACCAAATTCACGGAACTACTGATACACGGCATCGGACGGACGCCACCGCCAAAGACAAGACAAACGGATATTGTTAAGATTGCGAGGAATTAATGGAATTAATGCAAGGAGCGGTGGTGTCGAGTCTCGACAGATAATTGCGTAGAATTTGGACCTACACAGTTTCTACCATCGATGTCAGTGCGAAAGAAAAAACATTTTAATAATTTCAATTACTTGTAGTAGTAAGATCCGTTGTATTGAGCTTTTTCGTTGGTATTGTTTCCAAATGCAATTATCATCGATGATATCGTTCTTATGGTAAGGAGTCTCATGATCTTGAAAACTAACTAAGAATCCTCAAGGATTTTTGCTCCAATATGGATATGACTTTTAACACTGATAAGATTAAAGTCATGATTATTAAATCCAATAAGATCTTTTATGATACCTTTGTATATGACAACGACAACTTGGAGGAAGTGAATTCATACAAATATCTTGGAATTGATATTCACCACAAGCTTAATTGGAATTGTAGCATTGAAAAAATGATTATTGGGGGATGGAAAGCTTATTATGGGCTTGAAAACAATTGTAAATCAGCTGAACTTTGGAGTTGGGATAAGAAGAAACTCCTCTTTGAGACTCTTGTTACACCTGTTATTCTTTATGGATGTGAAGTATGGGGCTGTAGTATCTCTCGTGAATCCTGGAGAAAGATAGAACAAATACAAAATAATTTTTTAACCTATAATCTTACAAAAGAATTTTTTAACCTATAATCTCAAAATTAAAGGAAATACACCCTATCCCATCCTCCTCGTAGAAATTAGCCTCTCCCCTATTGAGAGCATGGCTATGACTAGATACCTAATGCATAAGAAGATGTTAAACAACATGGAAGACAAGATGCTACCTAAAATTGCTTCCAAATCAAGTCATAACCACCATCGACTCAAGCGAAAAGAAAATTAAGGTATTATATAGATGTAATCAACCCTAATCTAGAAGATCAAAATTATCTATCTGTTTTGCCAAGTGTAAAGAAAAAAATAAGCATTGCTAAGATAAGAACAAATTCTCATGAGTTCCATAGTGAAACTCGGCGTTGGTCAATTCCTAAAACGCCATGGGATGAAAGAGTTTGTCACCTTTGTGACACTAAGAAGGTTGAAGATGAAAAGCACTTTCTCTTAGATTGTCTAGCCTATACCCATATTAGATCTCATTTTCAAAATATTGATCACACTACCAACGTTCCTAACCTCTTAACTCAACAAAAGTATGGTGATCTTGGAAAGCTTCTCTTAATGTTTTTCGAGCACAGAAACAAAATTCTAAAGAATCACAAGTAATCACTTACCCTCTTAAGGTATTCTAAAGAATCACAAGTAATCACTTACCCTCTTAAGGTCCGATAGACCAATTAGGTCTTAGTGGATGTCATCATCATCATCATCAATTCTTAATTCTTCATAATAGTAAGAATCAACGGTATTGATTCTTGATTCATCGGATTTAGTATCGTTGAAAAATTTAATGAATTTTAAGTTACGATAATCAATTTATTATCCATTATTTTTGTTTTTTAATATATTTTATAAATATTTGGATTTTTTTAACATTCTTAAGAAGAATTTATTTATGATTTTAAAAATGCAATATTAGTGGACATTAATCATCATTATCATTATGAGTAGAAAAAAAAATTATAAAATTAATTTTAGTAATTGTTTAAAAAAATCCAATTCTTATAACACTTTGGCTTCTTAAAATTAAGTAAATTATTTTCCTAAAACAAATTATTTGAAAAAAAAAATTCTTCCAAACTAACAACAATTTAATTTTTTTATAAGATATATATTTTGTATTAAAAGTTTATTAAAAAAGTGGAAGATAATTCTTTTTTCCTTAAAATGTCATAAATAAACCCTTACTAAATATTAATTTTATAGTATTTATAAAGTAATAACATGGTTAACCTTTTAACTCACTAAAAATAAGGAAGATTTAGAAAATCTTATAATCTCATCTCTTTTAAAATTTAAAAATAAAATGAAATAATTTAAAATATAAAAAATTCAAATAACATATTTAATTCAATCTTTTTTAAGATATATAAATAAAATTATAAAACAATCTAATTAATTTTTTACTATTTTTTTAAAATATTTTTTAACTTTTTACTATTTTTTTAAAATTATTTTTTATTTTTTTTCATTTTTTAAAATCATTTTTTAATTTTGACTATTTTTTTAAATTATTTTTTATTTTTTTCATGTTAATAATAATCATTATTAAAAATGTATATTCTAACATTTACTCATATGAAATTCATATAAAAAAAAATATAATTATTCATTATATTTTGAAATTATACAAAAATCAATACGTGCAAAGCCCTAATTAAAAGGAAAACAAAATACTATATCAATAAAATGCATGAGCAACTTTCACAACTATATAAGCTATATCTTAAGAAATTATCGAGCCAAATTCTAAAACACAATACTAAAGAAAATAATAGGATTCCCTTAAGGGACTTGAATTCCTACCTTAAAAGTCTTTAGTAGTTCCCTAATGCCATGGACACCATTCGTATTGTCCCTACAAAGGAAAAAGTTTTTTCTTTAGATGACATAGAGTTTGGGATTAAGCGACTTGCAAATGGGAAAGCTAAGAACATTGAAGGCTACCAAGTTGAAAATTTTAAAATCGGAGGGAAAATCCTTATCCCTCACATACACAAGCTCTTCAATTTAGTAGTCAAACATGGCTTCCCTAAAACCTGGACACAAAGCCTCGTTGTCCCTATTTTTTAAAATGGGGATAGAAACATTCCCTCTAATTATAAGATCATTATGATAAGCCTGATTTTATTCAAGCTTTATGGAATTATTTTGAAAAAGAAGATTAGCCTTTCTCTAGAAAGTCACGGTAAAAGAGATAAAGGCCAGATCAAATTTAGGAGATATCATTCAACTGTGCACCAACCTGTTACTTTTAGGATCATTTCAGAGGAGTTCCACAATACTAAACCTAATCTTTTTGTTGTTTTGTTGACTTTAGAAAATCTCTTGACATGGTTCCTAGGAAAAACCTTTGGAATAGGTTGGAAGAGATAAAAGTGCCTCCAGAGTTGAGAGTTGTTGCAATAAGGATCTATGAGAATGTTATTGCTAATTTTAAAAACACTAAGGGCTGGTCAAAAGAGATTAACTGCAATATTAGAGTCAAACAAGGTTGTCCCTTGTCCCCTACCCTTTTTGGCATATACATTGACAAGTTAGAAGATTGTTTGGAAAAACAGGTTGTGTCGGCCCTACTCTCACTGGTATAGTCATCAATCTTCTTCTTTATGTCGATGATATCGTTCTTATGGGAAGGAGTCCCCATAATCTAGAAAACCAACTCAGAATCGTGAATGCATTTTGCTCCAATATGGGTATGAATGTTAATATTGATAAGACTAAGGTTGTGATTATTAAATCCAATAAGATCCCTTATGATACCTTCGTATATGACACAAAAAAATTGGAGTATGTGACTTCATACAAATATCTTGGAATTGATATTCACCACAAACTCAATTGGAATTATAGCATTGAGAAAATGATTATTGGGGGATGGAAAGCTTATTATGGGATTGAAAACAATTGTAAATCAGTTGATCTTTGGAGTTGGGATAAGAAGAAACTCCTGTTTGAGACTCTTGTTACACATGTTATTATTTATGGATGTGAAGTCTTGCACTGTAGTATCTCTCGTGAATCTTCGATAAAGATAGAGAAAATACAAAATAATTTTATAACCTATAATCTCAAAATTAAAGGAAATACACCCTATCCCATCCTCCTCTTAGAAACAAGCCTCTCCCCCATTGAGAGCATGGCTATGAATATATACCTAATGTATAAAAACAAGTTAAACAACATGGAAGACAAGAGGCTTCCTAAAATTTCTTCAAAATTGAGTCATAACCACCATCGACTCAAGTGAGGATGGCATAAAGATGCCTGGTCTTGGCTAAACTATTGGGGAATCATGGAAGACACCATTTTGTAGAATAAAGATACTATTTAAAAAGATGTCAAATCAAAATTTAAGGAGAAAATGTAGTGTGATAAAGAGTTAGAGGAAAAAAGAAAATTAAGGTATTATAAATATGTAATCAACCATAATCTAGAAGATCAAAATTAACCTCCATAGTGAAAGTGGGCATTGGTCAATTCCTAAAAATCCATGGGATGAAAGAGTGTGTCACCTTTGTGACACTAAGAAGGTTGAAGATGAAAAGCACGTTCTGTTAGATTGTCCAGCTTATACCCATATTAGATCTCATTTTCAAAATATTTTTGACACTACCAACCTTCCTAACCTCTTAACTCAACAAAAGTATGGTGATCTTGGAAAGCTTCTCTTAATGCTTTTCGAGCACATAAACCAAATTCTAAAGAATCTCAAGTAATCACTTACCATCTTAAGGTGTGATAGACCAATTCAATCTTAGTGGACGTTAATCATCATCATCGTCATTATGTCATTTAATTTCTTAAATTTTAATTATCATCATTATTATAATTATTTATAAAGTTTTGAATTTAATATTTTTAATTAAATTATTAAAAATTAAACAATTTCAAATAATTTTTATAACTAATAATTTTGAAATTAAATAATATTGTTTTTTTTTCCCTTAAAATTTAAGAAAACAAAATTAATTTTAATTATTTTAAAATAATAATTGAAAAAAACTATACTAATACTCCAATTAGTAGGGAAAACCATAAACTTAATCACGGTCCTTTAAAATTACATAAAACCCAAAATATATTTTTTTAAAGTAAACTGTTCCATTTTAAAATTAGGAGCTTTTGAAAGATAGACTTGTAAATCTTTTGTTGTGTTATTCTAGTGATGTATGTTAGTGTCATGGAGTGGTTAGATTAGAAGAAAAATTGAACAATCTCAAATAATTTTTTTTGAATGGAAATAATATTTCTCTACGGTTTTGAACGAGAGTAATATTTCTCCACGATTAACGGAAATGGCGGTTTTGAAATTATATCTCTGTGGTTTTGAACGGGAATAATACTTCTCTTTTTTTTTCCAAGATTATATATCTAGGGTTTTGAATGGGAATAATACTTCTGTGTTTATTTTTTTAGGAGATATTTTATTTCTAAGATTATATATCTAGGGTTTTGAGCAAGAATAATCTCTGTAGTTTTTACCTTTTTTACCCAGAATAATCTATGTAGTTTCTCTAGACTTCTCTACAATTTTCATAAATTATTTTTGGTTTCTTCAAAAGGTTGAGCATTTAGAAATCTAAAATGAGGTGAGTCACTTTTTACTTTGATTCAATTTTAATTTTAAGTAAAGAGATTTAAATATATTTTATTTATTTTTTTATTTTAAGTTTCACAAGTAAAAGTTGAATTGAGAGATAAAGTCAATCCATAATAATAATTGTTACATCTTTTTTCTCTTCTTTTCAATATGAGCACTCCACCACCTATTCCAAAAACTCAGCCTAACAAGGGGAGGCCCCTCAAAATCACCAGGTAGAGATCCTTTACGATTATATGGAATCAATAGAAAAGAAAAGAAAAGAGAGAGATGTCAAAATCCAAATAGAGTTAGAAACATTAGAAAAAATCAATGAAGAAAGAGACATAAAACTCCAAATAGAGATAGAGGCAATGATTGATAAAAAAATTAAAGATACCATTCAAACTCAAATAGAGGATAGATTCTTAGGGTTCAAGAGTGAATTGCAGACAATGAAGGATATAATTCAAGAAATGAAAAAACATAAACAATCGACCCAAGAAGGAGGGGTTGAAAAAAATCACAACTTGAGAGATAAGATTAAAGAGCTAGAAGAAAAACTAACCAACAATTTGACCCTCAGTAATATGGAAAAAAAATTGGATATCAAACCCATCAAAGAGAAAATGAATAAGCTAATCGAATTGGACCACGAGCGTAACAAAAGAGCCTTGAACCTCATAATTTTTGGTATAAAAGAACAACAAGAGGAGGATACGCTAGCAATAGTAAAAGAAGAATTAAAAAATAAATCACAAATTGATGCAACTTACCTCATAGAAGCAAAGAGGCTAGGAAAAATAATTTATCACAAAGATAGGTTGATCCGTGTCAAAGTAAGTTGTAATGACCATAAATATAGCATACTTAGTAAATCTCTGAGCTTAAAAGGGTCAGGAATATTTATAAATGAAGACCTCAGTCCCGAAGACCAAGATGAATTAAAGAATGAAGTTCAAAAGGTAAAAGAAGCCAGGAAAGAAGGAAAATAGGCAATAACTAGAAATCGAAAAGTTATTGTTAGGGATAGAGACGAGAAGCATAATGATAAATAGGAATTTGGGACACTTGGGATCTTTTTTTGGAATTGTCGTGGCTTTCCATGGCGCAAAGGTCCTATGATAAGTTGGATCTTGAGTACTATTGATATTATCTATCTAGCTGAAACTTGAGAGCATGAGGAGTCTAAGGTCCATAACATGGAAAGATTTGTCTTGTGGTCGGCATGGAACAAAAAATCCCACCGTAGAGGGATAGGAGGCATAGCTTGTTATTTTAGAAAAAACATTTCTCCTCACATTCATCTTCATAAGATTGACCCTCTTAATCAATACATTTCGATAGAAATTTTAGACACCAATGCTAAGAATATGTATATAGTAATTTTTTATTTTGCACCTATTAATTCTACTTTTTATAATAAAAATATTGTAGATAAAAATTGTCTCTATAATAATTTGGAACAAGATATTTATAATTTGAAAAATGAAGGTAATATCCTCGTGCTAGGAGACTTTAATGCTAGGACTGCAACTAAACAAGCTACTCTTTTAAGTGATGACTCCAACCATAATCTTTTATGGCTAGATGAGGACCTTGTTTTATCTAATAGCTACAAAAGAAGCTCTGAAGACCTAATTGAGAATTTGTTTGGTACTGAGTTGGTTAAGCTCTCCAGCTCTCAATACCTAATAATTTGCAATGGAGTAATGAAGTGGACAAACTCCAACCAAATGACCTGTATTCATGGGCTAGGTAGTAGTGTTGTAGATTATGTGATATCTGATATCCTCATTTCCAACCAAATAACAACTTTTGACCTTTTAAATGACCATGAGCCTAGCTCTGATCATAAACCTTTAACCCTAACTCTAACATTTTCCATGCATAAGAGCACCATTGAAGAGAATCCTAATAATCAAAGGAATTTGCGCTTTAACAAAAGTAAAGTTGACATTTTCTTAAAGGATTTAAATAGTAAATTAAACCTCCTAACTTATAAGGACAACATTGAAGAACTCTATCATAATTTTACAATTACCCTTTCCACTTCTATTAACAAGTTCTCTTTCGAGGTGTCCCATAAAAAGAATAATAGAACAACCAACCCTTGGTATGATAAAGAATGTAAAATTGCTAGGAAATCCATTAGGGATGCTTCTAATGAGCCCTTAAAAATCGATAAGATCAATACGTACAAGGACCTAATTAAAAGGAAAAAAAGATACTATATCAATAAAAGGCAAGAGAAACTTTCACAACTATACAAGTTGGATCCTAAGAAGTTCTAGAGCCAAATTCTAAAATGCAATACTAAAGAAAATAATAGGATTCCCTTAACAGATTGGAATTCCTACCTTAAAAGTCTTTATGAGTTCCCTATTACCATGGACAACATTCCTATTGTCCTTACAAAGGAACAAGTTTTTTCTTTAGATGACATAGAGTTCAGGGTTAAGAGGCTCGTAAATGGGAAAGCTAAGGACATTGAAAGCTACCAAGATGATTTTTAAACTCAGAGGGCCAATCCTTATCCTAAGCCTTGGGCTTCCCAAGATGATTTTTAAAGTCGGAGGGATTCCCTAAACCCTGGACGCAAAGCCTCATTGTTCCTATTTTTAAAAATGGGGATAAAAACATTCCCTCTAATTATAGGACCATTATGATTAGCCCAATTTTAGCCAAGCTTTATGGAATTATTTTCGAAAAGAAGATTAACATTTGGCTAGAAAGTCACGGTAAAAGAGCTAAAGGCCAGGCCGGGTTTAGGAGATATCATTCAACTGTGGACCATCTTGTTACCTTTAGGATAATTGCAGAGTTCCAAAATACTAAAACCAATCTTTTTTGTTGTTTTGTTGACTTTAGAAAATCTTTTGACATGGTTCCTCGGAAAAACCTTTGGAATAGGTTGAAAGAGATAAAAGTGCCTCTTGAGTTGAGGGGCAATAAGGATGTATGAGAACGTTATTGCTAAGTTTAAAAACACTGAGGGCTGGTCAAAAGAGATTAACTACAATATCAGAGTCAAACAAAGTTGTCCCTTGTTGCCTACCCTTTTTGGCATATACATTGATAAGTTAGAAGAATGCTTGGAAAAAACAAGTTGTGTCGGCCCTACTCTCACTGGTATAGTCATCAATCTTCTTCTTTATGCGGATGATATCGTTCTTATGGCAAGGAGTCTCCATGATCTTGAAAACCAACTAAGAATCCTCAAGGATTTTTGCTCCAATGTGGGTATGACTGTTAATACTAATAAGACTAATGTCATGATTGTTAAATCCAATAAGATCCCTTATGATACCTTTGTATACGAGAACAACTTGGAGGAAGTGACTGCATATAAATATCTTGGAATTGATATTCACCACAAGATCAATTGGAATTATAGCATTGAGAAAAGGATTATTGGGGATGGAAATCTTATTATGGGCTTGAAAACAATTGTAAATCAGCTAATCTTTGGAGTTGGGATAAGAATAAACTCCTCTTTGAGACTCTTGTTACACCTGTTATTCTTTATGGATGTGAACTCTGGGGTTGTAGTATCTCTCGTGAATCCTGGAGAAAGATATATCAAATACAAAAGAATTTTATAACCTATAATCTAAAAATTAAATGAAATACACCCTATCCCATCCTCCTCGTAGAAACAAGCCTCTCCCCCATTGAGAGCATGGCTATGAATAGATACTTAATGTATAAGAACAAGTTAAACAACATGGAAGACAAGAGGCTACCTAAAATTGCTTCAAAATCAAGTCATAACCACCATCGACTCAAGCGAGGATGGCATAAAGATGCCCGTCGTGGCTAAAATATTGGGGAATCATGAAAGAAACCATTTTGCAGAATAAAGATACTATTAAAAAAACGTCAAATCAAAATTTAAAGAAAAAATGTGGTGTGATAAAGAGTTAGAGGAAAAAAGAAAATTAAGGTATTATAAATATGTAATCAACCCTAATTTAGAAGATCAAAATTGTCTATTTGTTTTTCCATGTGTAAAGAAAAAAATAAGCATTGCTAAGATAAGAACAAATTCTCAGGAACTCCATAGTGAAACTGGGCGTTGGTCAATTCCTAAAATGCCATGGGATGAAATAGTGTGTCACATTAGTGACACTAAGAAGGTTGAAGATGAAAATCACTTTCTCTTAGATTGTCAAGCCTATACCCATATTAGATCTCATTTTCAAAATATCGATCACACTACCAACTTTCTTAACCTCTTAACTCAACAAAAATATGGTGATCTTGGAAAGCTTCTCTTAATGCTTTTCGAGCACAGAAACAAAATTCTAAAGAATCACATGTAATCACTTACCCTCTTAAGGTGCGATAGACCAATTAGGTGTTTGTGGACATTAATCATCATCATCATCATCACTACTAATTTTAAAATTAAAATAATATATATTATTTACTAATTTTTAAATATTTATTTTATATTTATTAAAAATACAATTAAAAATATTAATATAAAAATATAAATTAAAACTAATTCTTTAATATGAAATATGAAAGAGGAAAGACCATTTTAATATGAAAATATAATATTAATATTATGAAATGTTAATATAGATAAAGTGATGGTGAATGAAATTAAAGTATCTACACATTTTTTTAAAATTATAATATTATAGAAATTAAAAAAAAAGTAATATGATGATTAATTCACTTAGATTAAATTGGTCTATCCCACCATAAGAAGGTAAGATAGTACTTGTAATTTTTTAGAATTAGTTTTTTGTGCTCATAAAGGATTATTAGAAGCTTTCCAAGATCATCATAATTTTGTTGAGTTAAAAGGTTAGAAAGATTGGTAGTGTGACAAATATTTTGAAATTGAGATCTAAGAATTGATCAACCCAGTTTTACTATGGAGCTCATGAGAATTTGTTCTTATTTTAGCAAGGATTATTTTTTTCTTTACACTTTTCAAAACATAGAGATATTTTTGATCTTTTAGATTAGGGTTGATTACCTCCTTATATTACTTTAATTTTCTTTTTTCCTCTCACTCTTTATCAAACCATATTTTCTCCTTAAATTTTTATTTAATAATATTTTTAATAATATTCTTACTCTTCCCCAAAGGAGGTGTCCTCTTGCCAGAAAAGATAGATAGTGGTTGTGTGTCTTCTAGCACCCACTATGAAGATGCAAGTGGACCATACTCATATAGTCTTCCACGTCCCCTCGTATTTTGAACGCCACCTCCTTTCTCAATGAATGAATGTACACTAGGATTTAATGCAGGATGCAGACCAAGTTTATACGGCTCATGGAAATTATGCTTCCATTACTCCAGATGATACCCTTTGCATAGATGACACGAACCCTCTTCAGGCTCAGGTCATTTCACACCAAGCGAGAAATGAATTTGGGTCATTTCGATCTGATAGTGTTGATCATTATGCATGAGGGAATGGTGACTACAACACTCTATCCCCTCCTTCTGATTATGAATCGGGTGAATGATTGGTACTGGAATTTCAAATCAACACATGGGTTCGGGACTTGGGAGGATGCCTCGCTCCAAGGTATGATAGTTGATCCGGGAAGAGCATTTCTTACCAAAGTTTTCATCTTTATGTTCCTCATGTAGAGTTTTCAAGTATTTTGTTCTGCATTCTCTTTCCTTGTCTGCTTGATTCATCCTCCTCCCTATGTACACTCAAATTTTCCTCATCCATTTTCTCGCTCCCATGGAACCTAGAGGTCATAGATCTAGATGCCCTTCTACTACCCATTCTTGAGTTATGCGTGCTACTAAGGTTGCTACCAACAATTACTTTCCCTCTATCCCTGTTGACACTCATACAACTATGGATGTATTGGAAGACGAATCTCGAATAGTTTGTGACTTCAAGGATGTGGGTGAAGTGGAAGCCGAGGTTAGGGATATTATTTCAGACGTAGGCTGCACCTAGATTTTCTTCTTCCTTAAAATAATTGAAATATATTGGCATACAAAGACTCTGATTTTTCTAGGAATGTTGCTTGAGGATGAGGACTTTAGGAAGATCAAGGGAAGAATGAAATCCCTCGAGATCCAAAATGCCTACATCTCTAAAATCCTCACTTGGATGGCTACTCGATTTGGAGGGACCTTCTCCCCCTAACAAGTACTACTCAGGCCCATAATCATTGATGATATATGCTTTAGATTAAGTTTTCTTTTTAGTCCATGTTGTCTAGACAATGATAGGTTAGTAACAGATAATTAGTTGTATAAGCATTCTCAAACATTTTTTTTCAAACCTTCAAGACATATTAACTATTTAATGACCTGGTTTCTCCACTGGGGTAGGTTTTTATGATCTCCCAGAGACTGACATGGTCTTTCGAAGCTAGTTTTGTTATGGTTTTACTCTACATTCTGTCAATAGTTAATATAAAATATACTTACTTACAATAAAAAATAGTATCCTTATTCTACAAAATGATGTCTTCCATAATTCCCCAATGACTTAGCCAAGAGTGCGCATCTTTATGCCATCCCCACTTGAGTCAAAGGTGGTTTTGGATGGAGTTTGAAGCAATTTTAGGAAGCCTCTTTCCTTCCATGTTATTTAACTTGTTCTTATACAAGAGCTATCTATTCATAGTTGTGCTCTCAATGTTGGAAATGCTTGCTTCTAAGAGGTGAATAGGATATGACGTATTTCATTTAATTTTGAGATTATAGGTTATAAAATTCTTTTGGATCTATTCTATCTTTCTCCATGACTCTCTAGAAATACTACATCCTCAAACTTTGCATCTGTATATAATAATATGAGTAACAAGAGTCTCAAAGAAGAGTTTTTTCTTATCCCATATCCAAAGATCGACTAATTTACAACTATTTTCAAGCCCATAATAAGCTTTCCATCATACACTTATCCTTTTATCAATGCTATAATTCCAGTTGAGCTTGTGGTGAATATCGATTCCAATATATTTGTATGAAGTCATGTTGTAAGGGCCAAGTTAAAGAGGGGGAGTCAACAAAAACATCAAAGAAGAGTAAGAAAAAGAATCTGTTGAAAATCATCATCAAAACGAATGACCGTCAAGCCTGTCCAAATTATTTATTGAAACTACACTCGACCCGGCATCAATATCCAACCAACACCTATCCGAATTACACCAATCCATCTCAAAAGAATCAACAAAGAGGTGGAAACAAGTTATTAAGGAAGGAAGTGAGGTGTCAAAAATAAAGGAGGATTAAAGGAAAATACTACAAGAATGCAAACAGGAAGTCATGAGTCATTTAGTAATGGAGGAGCTGCTAGAAACTGAGAGCCCCATAGTATATTTTAAAGAATTGATTGAAAGGATGGTAAGATCTAACAAAAAAAGACAACAACATGTCTACCTTCTATGATAGGAAAAGGAGATCTTAGAGCAACAACACATCTCAACAATCGGAGCAAACAAAAAACTACATGAGCACACAACCACCATCCTGACTGAAGAATACACTAAGTTTAAGGAAGTTAGGAGTAACCTAGATGACACCATCAGGCATGAAGGTGATGAGTAATTGACCTTAATACTTTGCAGCTACATATAACAAGATTAGGGCACAAAAGGCTGCAGTCAAAAGTGTAGAAAAAATTAGAAACACCATGACCGACATAAAGATAAAGGATGCCTTGATAGGCCAACTCGATAAGGACAGAGTACTCAAAACAAAACTATCATAACACGAGAAAGAATGGAAAAGAGAAGGCCATAAAGAATAGACATGGGATGATAGTGTAGTCCACTAACTCGACCAAGTTAGAAACAAGATTTAACAAAGAACAACAAGTCGACCTGGAATTGACCATAGTTTAGGAGGAAGAGATATTAGACAAAATGAATCACCTATGACAAATGAAGATACTAGCTATGGAAGCACAACAATCAATCATTGCATGTAACACATTTATTTATCACCTATAACAACTGGCTCCAAACAACATTTTAAGCCAACCAAGAGAGAAGAATAGAAGAAGCAGTCGAGTCGATCAACGACCCCTGAACAATTCCAACAAGATAGTCAGATATAGCTACATAAATTCTTCAAGAACTAGAAAATTTTTCCTCTCTCTCTATCTCTCTTTCTATCATTCTCATTTTGTAAAACAACCAATGTAAAAGAAAAGTTTTCATGCTCCCCTCTTGCTTGAGATGAGCAAGGAATTGAGGTGGGAGGAGATGTTGTAATAGTTAGTCGACTCTGTTGAATATACCCTATTGTCGACTAAGAATTAGTCGACCGACTGTCGAATTCGAAAGTATAAGTAGATCGAATTCCTGAATAACCGATCAAACCAGATAGTTAAGTAGTTATGATTTCCTAGTAACTGAATATGTAAATAGAAATAGACAATCATGTATCAAAGAAAGTGTTTATGTTGTGATGTATTGACTCATCTACATATAATAAAAAAAAATTCCTTGGGCTTCCACTACTTTGTGTATGTCTTTGTCTATATGTATGAGTATATGATTCTATGCTTGCATGTGTAATGGATTATTGGTAACAATCCCCTACTTTTCCCTAGATTACAACAAGTCACTTCCTCTAGGTTTTTGTTGTCATAGACAAAAGTATCATATGTGGTCTTATTAGATTTAATGATCATGACTTTTGTTTTGTGAGTATTAACAATCATACCCATATTGGAGAAAATATCCTTGATTATTGTTTAGTTGTTTTCCAAGATTGTGGGGACTCCTCATCATAAGAACGATATCATCAACATAAATAAGACGATTGATGACTATACCAATGAAAGGAGGGATGATTTTAAGGATGAAAATTTATTTTAAAATGTAGAAGCCTTGGCAAATCTTACTAATCCTTCATATGCCAACTATAAATGTTTGGTGACATTTTTTTAAAAATATTTAGATTTCTAAGGATTTTATATAGTTTGTATAAAATTTTGGTGTTTTTAAAGTTAAAATAATTTTATCCTATAGAATTTGGGTGAATAATTTTTAGAATAATGAATTGATTTTGGGGGAAAACCATGGAAAATTAGCCCATGAATGAAATTTGGCCCCTAAAATCATCCCTGAATGAAAGTTGGTCTGACACAACTTGCTTCTTCCAAACAATCTTCTAACGTGTCAATGTATTTGCCAAAAAAGGTAGGGGACAAGGGACAACCTTGCTTGACTCCAATATTGTAGTTAATTTCTTTCGACCAACCCTCAGTGTTCTTAAAATTGGAAATAATGTTCTCATACGACCTTATTGAAGCATCCCTCAACTCGAAAGGAACTTTTATCTCTTCCAACCTACCCCAAAGGTTTTTCTTGGGTACTATATTAAAATATTTTCTAAATTCAACAAAGCAACACAAAAGATTGGTTTTAGTATTACGTAACTCCTCTGCAATGATCCTAAGGGTAACAATATGGTCCACAACTCAATGATATATCATAAATCCAACCTATCCTTTATTGCTTTTATAATGTCTTTCTAGCGATAGGATAATCTTCTTTTCCAAAATAATTCCATATAGCTTGTCTAAAATCACGCTAATCATAATGGTCCTATAATTAGAGGGAATGCTTGTATCCCCATTTTTAAAAATAGGTACAATGAGTCTTTGTGTCTATGGTTTAGGGAAGCCCTGCTTGACTACTAAATTGAAGAGCTTGTGTATGTGAGGGATGAGGATAGGACCTCCTATTTAACTTTTTTTTTATCTTGGTATCCTTCAATGTCATTAGCTTTCCCATTTGCAAGTTGCTTAACACCGAACTCTATGTCATCCAAAGAAAAAACTTCATCCTCTGTAGGAACAATAAGAATGGTGTCCATTGCATTAGGGAACTTGTAAATATTTTAAGGTAGGAATTATAGTCCCTTAAGGGTCAATATTAGATAGGTGTAAAAGCCACTCTTTCCTTTTATTTATACAATACCTTTTTTTTCCTTTTAATTAGGGATTTGTACGTATTTATCTTATCGTATTTGAAGGACTCATTAGAAGCTATCAATTTTACATTCTTTATCATACCAACGGTTGGTTGTTCTATTATTCATTTTACAGGACACCTCGAAAGAGAATTTGTTAATAGAAGTGGAAAGGGCACTTGTAAAATTATGCTAGAGGTCTTCAATGTTGTCCTTATAACTTAGGAGAAGTAATTCACTATTTAAATCCTTTAAGAAAATATCAAATTTACTTTTGTTAGAATTTTATTCAATGGGGCTCTTGTGCATGGAAACATTTAGAGTTAGGGTTAAAGGTCTATGATGAGAGTCTGGTTCATGGTCATTTAAAAGGTAAAAGGTCAAAAGTTACATGGATATCAGATATCACATAATCCAAGACACTACTACCTATCCCATGAATACAAGTCATTTGGTTGGAGTTTGGCCACTTCATTACTCAATTGCAAATTATTAGGTATTGAAAACTACAGAGCTTGACTATCTCAATACCAAACAAATTCTCAGTCACGTCTTCCGAGCTTCTTTTGTATCTATTAACTAAAACAAGGTCATCATCTAGCCATAAACAAATATGGTCGGAATCATTGCTTAAAACAATAGCTTGGTTAGTTGTAGTTCTATTATTAAAGTCTCATAGGAGGGGATATTTTTGAGACTATAAATATATTGTTATAAAGTATTATGGGGACAATTTCTATCTAAATAATTTTTCTTATAAAAAATAGAATTAATAGATGTAAAATAAAAAATTGCTAAATACATCGTCTTGACATTGATGTCGAAATTTCTATCTATATATACTATATTATTATTATTATTTTTTAATTTAAAAAAATATTAAAAAACAATTCTTTAAAATTATAATATTATAGAACTTTAGAAAAAATGAAAATACTTTATAAATATATTATTATAATTTTTTTAATTTTAAATAAATATTAAAAAAAACAATTATTTTATGAGTTTAAGTGTTATAATGAATTTGGATATTTGAGAAGACATAAAATAATGGAGGAAAATATCATGTAACCCTCTAATGAGTGAGAATTTTGTTTCCATTGGTCCATCATTTATAATCAATATTATTGGTGTATTATATTGATTTTTGTTTTTATTTGTTCATCATTTATAATCAATGTTATTGGTTTATTATATTAGGGTTTTGTTTTTATTGGTTCATCATTTATAATGTTATTGGTTTATGGTACATTCATTTTTTTAAGGAGTTAAATAGTTTTTTTTAATATTTTTAAGATTCAAAAAATTAAAAGGAAAAACTCTTCTAAAATATTTATACATTATACATTTTGAGTGGATTTTTTTTAAGGATTTAAATAGTTTTTTTTAATATTTTTATGATTTAAAAAATTAAAAGAAAAAACTCTTCTAAATTATTTATACATTTTAAGTGGGTTTAATGGTTAAGAACATGTGTTTCTTCCTAAGAATTCACAAGGCTTTTAAAATTAGATTATTATTATTATTACTAATGCTATTGGTTTATCTTACATTTATTTTTCAATTTTAAGTTTTTTTTTTTTAATATTTGTTATGATAAAAAATTTGTAACCTGTAACTTTTATAGTTTTAATGATGGCGATGATGATGATTAATGTACACTAAGAATGAATTGGTCTATCATACCTTAAGAGGGTAAGCGATTACTTGTGATTGTTTAGAATTTTGTTTCTATGCCCTAAAAGCATTAAGAGAAGCTTTCCAAGATCACCATAATTTTGTTGAATTAAGAGGTTAGGAAAGTTGGTAGTGTGATAAATATTTTGAAAGCGTCTCGGTATAGGTTAGACAATCTAAGAGAAAATGTTTTTCATCTTCAAGCACACACTCTTTTATCCCATGGCTTTTTAGGAATTCACCCACGCCCAATTTCACTATGGCCCTGTGAGAATTTGTTCTTATCTTAGCAATGCTTATTTTTTTCTTTACACTTGTCAAAAGAGAAATAATTTTGATCTTCTAGATTAAGGTGGATTACATCGTTATAATACCTTGATTTTGTTTTTCCTCTAACTCATTATCACACCACATAGATGAATTTAGTTTGAAATTATAAATATGAATATTTTGAAATTAACATTTTAAGCATCAATATAAACAAAATATTTTACTATTTTTTTTCCATCTTTTACATTTTTAATATGATAAAAATAGTAATTTTTTTTATTACATACTATTTAAAATTTGTTCTTAACACTTAAATTTACAATGTTCAACTTATAACTTTTGTTTAAATCTTGATGCCAAAATATTTATAATTAACATTAAATTTGAAAAAGTTACTAATGATTTTTTCTTATTTGTTTTATTATTTTTATTAATGATTATTGTAATTCAACAATATGATTATTAATTATTGGTAAAATTACCAATTTTTTTTTTATTTAAATTGCATTTATATATATATATATATATATATAAATTTAGTGCCTTATAATACTCATGAAACATTTAGATCCTATAAAACTCTTAAAATCTTAAATTCCAATCATTTTTATCATAATTTTTAGACATAATAGATAAAAAAATATATCAAAATGATAAAAACGTAAAACATTTATTAAGTCTTTGATGTGACAATTACTTTGATAATGACAATCAGTCTGTATTGGATGAATGTTGATTCATCGTTGGTTGTCCATATCTTCTTGCTCGTTGTGGTCGTGCTCCACACATTAACTTGGGTGTTAGCTAGCTGTTCTCTGAAATGGATTTTTTCACCGTAATCTGCCGATATAAATTTATACGAATCACAATTTTTCGTTGTTCAAAATCCATTTATGGATGAAGAAATGGATTCAGGATGCTAAAAAACTCCCCGAGCACTTGGATTATACATAAATGATTACTCAAATCCACGAATCCAACAATTTCTCGCCGGATTTCGGGCAAATCTCCCTCGAAAAAATCATCATTTCGTAGAATCTTTAGCCTACGACATTAACTTGTGATGGTTTCTAGCAACTCATCCATCCATTCTTGCTAGATGTCGTCTCACTTCAGCATTAGATTGTGATCAGGATTTGCAACTACTAATACTTGTAAAAACCACCGTGAACCTTGCATAGACCTGACGCTTTGCCATCAATCGATCAAGCTTGTTTTTATTATATAGAGAAGCATGTAACATCAACTATACTTAAACTTCTACAGATATCACAATTTTCAATGCATACTAGAAAGGCTTAGACACTATTATGGGAGGAAAGAATCTCCTATTTTTTGTGATATTAGAAAGATTAAAAATAATGAAAGATTATGTCATCTTGATAACACTACGAGGATTGAATATGAAAAACTCTTTCTCATAAAATGCCTTGCCTATACCCAAATTAAATCTCAATTTAAAAATATTAATATAGACCTTCATAATCTTCTAAGTCCTCAAAACTATGGTGATCTTGGAAGGCTTCTCTCAACACTTTTTGAGCATATAAATACATTTTTAAAGAAATCCAAGTAAGTTACCATAACCAATTTTGGTCTCACTGAACTCCATGAACGTTAATCATCATTATCAATGAAACAATGACATGGATTTATCTATAGATCTCTGAGAAGTTGTCCTGTAAAGAAGCCAATATGGACCTATAATCGATTCATGCAATAGATCTCTTGAGAAACAATTGGTTGTGTGTTATGGTGTTTTGCAGACGCACGTGCATTGTATATGAAACACCATGGAAAGTAAAGTGTAGTCCTCCATCACATGAAGAATGTTGGATACTCACCTGCTACGAAGAATTTTTCTCCATTTATACACCACACTTATTCCATGAATTTTCCATAGTCCAAACACAAACTATGCAGTGCAGGAAATTCAAGGTAAAATTTCCTTCAACCCCAAATGGTAACGACTTCGAATTCACTGAAAATAATAATAATAATAATAATAATCTATTTTTAAGATTACGACCAAGCTAGACACCAAATTAGTGTATGAGACCCCTTTCTCGTGGGACAAAAAACTCTCTCCACATAACAATTTGATTGCTAAATTTTACGAAAAAAACAATCAAAACTTTACAACTTTAAATCCATCAATAAAATTTAACAATGATATTAAAACTATAAAATTCAAAATAAATACCCCACCCCACCTAACTTAGTTACAAATGAGGATATACTTACTTAACATAGTACAAGTGAGGATTCCAAGTTTTACCTTTAAAGAATTTTAAAGTTTTATAAAAGTGACTTCATTCCATTGTTTCAAGAGCTAAGATTTACTTCCATTTATCCATGCTTTAATTTACCATCTAACATTTACTATTTTTTCAAAATACACATGAAGTTGAAATTATTTTAAAAAACAACAAACTCCTCTAATATTAAGTAACACTGGAAAAGTTTTAATAAATTTTAGAAATAAATTTATGATGATATGAATTTTAAATTATTTAAAAAAACAACAAACTCCTCTTTAAAAAAAAAGTAATCGTGGAAAAGTTTTAATAAATTATAGAAATAAATTTATGATATGATTTTTAATTAGTGATTTTTTATTTTATTTTTAATTATAGTAAAAATTATTATTATAACTCTTCTAAAAATAAGTAACCCTCGAAAAGTTCTAATAATTTTAATAAATTTTAGAAATAAATTTATGATGATATGATTTTTAATTATGTAAAAATTATTATCAGAGTAGAAAAATATTGCATCTTAGTTGTACAACAATGTAATATAAACCCAAAGGATTGAAGTACTTGAACACAAGTATTGTCATAAAATTAAATAAACCTTTTTGGTATTTATTCTAGCCACTAATTGAAAGATAAGGCAACTAAAACTAAAAAAACCTTTTTGGTATTTATTTTAGCCGATAAAGAAACTTAAACTAAAAAACCTTTTTGGTATTTATTTTAGCCACTAATTGATTTTTTTGGTATTTATTCTAGCCACTAATTGAAAGATAAGGAACCTAAAGTTAAAAAATGTTTTTGGTATTTATTTTAGTCACTAATTGAAACATAAGGTAACTATATGGGTAGATAAATTTATTTTAAAGAAATACAAATCAACAAAATATTACACTCTAAGTAGGTGTAATGGTTAAGAACATGTGTTTCCTTCTAAGAGGTTACAAGTTCAAATCGAGAGGGGGTAGGGTATGTATACCTCCATAGACTTTAACAGTCAAATCATTGGGCATAGGCAATGTTCCTTGTCCCACAAACAAGGGGGTCTCATATGACTTGACCATGACCTTAAAATTATATTATTATTATTATTATTATTATTATTATATTAAAAAGTAGGCCCATGCAAGGTTTTCTCTAACATTTAACTCCATGTTTCAATCTTAGGGTGAATCTACCCCATTCAACTTTCCCTTTGAGCATCCAAAGAGGTGGAGGGTTCTAGTTCAGAAGAAGAGGAAGATGCCACTCAAGACCCATTACCAACATTAGAGAATTGTAAGACTAGAGAGACAGTCAAATCGACCTTAAAATCCAATTCTAAGAATTCACATTCTACACTTGCATGGAAGCCCACATCTCTTTTTTCAGTTCATTCAATGAATTCAGTGGAATTTTGGTCTCCACTACATATTTATCTCTCTATCAATTCTCCACTATTATTTTATCCTCCCAAATCATCTTACCATCAACACTATTATCATTTTGAAGTCACCATTTTTTTTTTTGTGCTTCTTCAATACCATTCTCACACCCCTTGACACCCTTCCTAGCTTCAATCAGAGCACACTAAACACAACTATGCCCATGCACCATGACTAGCCCATAAGAGGAATTCTAGACTAAATGATGACTATATATCTTGAAAAAAAAAGAGAATACTTTCACTAAACCCTAAAATAAACTACTAGCACAAGCCCCTAGATTCAAATTTCCACTTAAAACTAAATGTTATACACCAAACATAAACCTAAGCAAAACAACCACATGAATTATGGGTACAATCCATCTTGTAGTTAATATGCCTTAGCATTGAAGTTAATATGCCTTAGCGGAGAAACATCTTGATGTCAAGGGAGTAATGAGCCATGAGTTATTTTCCCAACTAGCTTGTGTGACAAGACTATTGTATAACACTCTCATGTCAAAGATTAAATGTAATTGAAATGCCCACAAGTGTGAAAATTGGAATAATTCCAATTCAAAGTTCCCAATCCCCATATAAAATATAAAATTGACTCACATATCATTCACGATCATAATATCATCCACGATCATAAAGGATCATCTTTGCACTATCACCCCTCATTAGTTTTTCCTGTTAATTTTCTCCTCTAAAATTTTGTCAATTTATGTTTTTCATATTTATATAAATATAATTTTTTTGGGAGAGTTATCTAACTCTGTAGTATATAATTTTCTCCATTTTGACAATTTGTTAATTTATGTTTTTCATATTTATATAAATATATATATTTTTAAGAGTTATCTAATTGTGTAGTATATAATTTTCTCCATTTTGACAATTTGTTGAAATGTAATAATGAAAATTTAAATTTACAATTTTACAATTTTACAATTATATAAATTTATCAACTTCTATTTTCATCACAACAACTCAATATTGCAATTTCAAAAATCTAAACCTGAATTTGAAAATTTTACAATTATATACATTTCTCAACTTCTATTTTCATCACAACAACTCAATATTGCAATTTCAAAAATCTAAACCTGGAATTTGAAAATTTTGGAAAAAAGAAAAAAAACAATAAAAAAAGAATGTGCTTTGATACACAATTAGATTATTCCCCTTCAATATCTTTGAATTGTTATTTTTAGATTATTCCCCTTATTTTATATTTGAATTGTTATTCTTTTGTGTGCTTGTACATGATTTACGGTTTCCATCATTGCATCCTTCATATTATGAAATATAGATTGAAAATAACTTTTCATAATTTATGGTTTGTTCTTCCGAGGCTAATGTAGCCAAGTGGATCAAAGGCATTTGGGATGGCGTTCATGGGAGTTTAATTCCATGGCAACTTTGAAAATCCACTAACCATTTATTTCAATTAATAAATGTAAAAACACATGAGGATTATTTATTAAGTAACAAGTTCATGCTCATTTCATATCTTTGGGAAAAATAAATTCCATTTTTTCCTCATTTAAAAAATTGTGTACAAATATTTTATGAAAAAATATAAAAACAAATTATACTAGAAAATGATTTTAAAATTAACCACATTGCAACTATATATAATATGCCAAACAATGTTTATAAAACATTGATTACATTTTATTTAAATTTAAAATTATATGTTTTAAAATTAACCACTTTACACCTTTATTTATATATAAAGGGGTTGTTTAGTTGTTTTAGGAAATGGTTTTTTTCATAAGAATAGATGATATAAATTTATACCAATCATTATTTTTTATTATTTAAAATTTATTTTTGAATAAAAAATGAATTCAACATGTTGATATTTATAAAACATTGATTACATTTTATGAATGTTAAATTTCTAAAACGCCATGGGATGAAAGAGTGTATCACCTTTGTAACACTAAGAAGGTTGAAGATGAAAAACACTTTCTCTTAGATTGTCGAGCCTATACCCATATTAGATCTCATTTTCAAAATATTTATCACACTACCAACCTTCATAACATCTTAACTCAACAAAAGTATGGTGATCTTGGAAAGCTTCTCTTAATGTTTTTCGAGAACAGAAACAAAATTCTAAAGAATCACAAGTAATCACTTACCCTCTTAAGGTCTTATAGACCAATTCGGTCTTAGTGGACGTTAATCATCATCATCATCATCATATGAAATAATTACAAAATTTACATTTTATCCCCCATTGAAATTTAACTATTTTGTATATAATATAATTAAAAAAATAACTTCGACCTATAATAAAACAATGTTTATAAAACATTGATTAAGTTTAAATGTTTTGTATATGAAATAATTACAAAATTTACATTTTATTCGTGTTGAAGTTTGGTTGTTTTTTTATTGTGATATAATCACAAAATTTATTTAAATTGACATATTTCTAGTAATTTAAATGATGATGATGATGATTAACGTCCACTAAGACTTAATTGGTCTATCAGACCTTAAGAGGGTAAGTGATTACTTGTTATTCTTTAGAATTTTGTTTCTGTGCTCAAAAAGCATTAAGAGAAGCTTTCCAAGATCACCATACTTTTGTTGAGTTAAGAGGTTAGGAAGGTTGGTAGTGTGATCAATATTTTGAAAATGAGATCTAATATGGGTATAGGCTAGACAATCTAAGAGAAAGTGATTTTCATCTTCAACCTTCTTAGTGTCACAAAGGTGACACACTCTTTCATCCCATGGCGTTTTAGGAGTTGACCAATGCCTAATTTCACTATGGAGCTCGTGAGAATTTGATCTTATCTTAGCAATGTTTATTTTTTTCTTTACACTTGGCAAAACAGATAGATAATTTTGATCTTCTAGATTAGGGTTGATTACATCTTTATAATACCTTAATTTTCTTTTTTCCTCTAACTCTTTATCACACCACATTGTTTCCTTAAATCTTGATTTGACGTTTTTTTTAATAGTATCTTTATTTTGCAAAATGGTTTCTTCCATGATTCCCCAATAGTTTAGCCAAGATCGGTCATATTTATGCCATCCTCACTTGACTTGATGATGGTTATGACTTGATATGGAAGAAATTTTAGGTAGCCTCTTGTCTTCCATGTTGTTTAACTTGTTCTTATACATTAGGTATATAGTCATAGCCATGCTCTCAATGGGGGAGAGGCTTGTTTCTACGAGGAGGATGGGATAGGACGTATTTCCTTTAATTTTGAGATTATAGGTTATAAAATTATTTTGTATTTTCTCTATCTTTCTCCAAGATTCACGAGAGATACTACAACCCCATACTTCACATCCATAAAGAATAGCAGGTGTAACAAGAGTCTCAAAGAGGAGTTTCTTCTTATCCCAACTCCAAAGATCAGCTAATTTACAATTGTTTTCAAGGCCATACTAAGCTTTTCATCCCCCAATAATCTTTTTCTCAATACTATAATTCCAATTGAGCTTCTGGTGAATATCAATTCCAATATATTTGTCTAAAGTCACTTCCTCCAAGTTGTTGTTTTCGTATACAAAGGTATCATAAGGGATCTTATTAGATTTAATAATCACGACCTTAATCTTATCAGTATTAACAGTCATACCCATATTGGAGAAAAAATCCTTGAGGATTCTTAGTTGGTTTTCAAGATCACGAGACTCCTTGCCATAAGAAAGATATCATTGGCATAAAGAAGAAGATTGATGACTATACCAGTGAGAGTAGGGCTGACACAACCTTCTTTTTCCAAGCATTCTTCTAACATATCAATGTATATGCCAAAAAGGGTAGGGGACAAGGGACAACCTTGTTTGACTCCGATATTGCAGTTAATCTCTTTTGACCAGCCCTAAGTGTTTTTAAACTTAGAAATAATGTTCTCATACATCCTTATTGCAGCAACCCTCAACTCGAGAGGCAATTTTATCTCTTCCAACCTATTCCAAAGGTTTTTCCTAGGAACCATGTCAAAAGATTTTCTAAAGTCAACAAAACAACAAAAAAGATTGGTTTTAGTATTGCGGAACTCCTCTGTAATGATCCTAAAGGTAACAAGATGGTCCATAGTTGAATGATATCTCCTAAACCCAACCTGGCCTTTATCTCTTTTATCGTGACTTTCTAGCCAAATGCTAATCTTCTTTTCCAAAATAATTCGATAAAACTTGTCTAAAATCGGGCTAATCATAATGGGCCTATAATTATAGGGAATGTTTTTATCCCCATTTTTAAAAATAGGAACAATGAGGCTTTGCATCCAGGGTTTAGGGAAGCCATGCTTGACTGCTAAATTGAAGAGCTTGTGTATGTGAGGGATAAGGGTTGGCCCTCCGATTTTAAAAATTTCATCTTGGTATCCGTCAATGTCCTTATCTTTCCCATTTGCGAGCCTCTTAACCCCGAACTCTATGCCATCTAAAGAAAAAACTTCTTCCTTTGTAGGGACAATAGGAATGGTGTCCATGGCATTAGGGAACTCGTAAATACTTTTAAGGTAGGAATTCCAGTCTGTTAAGGGAGTCCTATTATTTTATTTAGTATTGCGTTTTAGAATTTGGCTCCAAAACGTCTTAGGATCCAACTTGTATAGTTGTGAAAGCTGCTCTTGCCTTTTATTGATATAGTATCTTTTTTTCCTTTTAATTAGGGATTTATACGTATTGATCTTATCGAGTTTTAAGGGCTCATTAGAAGCATCCCTAATGGATTTCCTAGCAATTTTACATTCTTTATCATACCAAGTCTTGGCGACGGAAGTCACTCCTTGATTGCAGCAGGAGCAGAGCCCGACGCCCATTAGTTTATGTCATGGTTTGTGTATGGAAGAGGTGATTGAATGGAAGTAAACTCGGACGATATTGTTTCGACTCCGAAACTAGGCCCGACACGCATGGGTAGGTGAGGTCTTGGACATACTTCAGACAGTGAGTTGTAGTAAGGGTGAGTAGGGGGGAAGACTTATATCAGAGAGATGAAAAGGTCTGTTGTCAACATCAGGTTTCTAGCAGACTGTAGGAGAATTCATTTAAACGCGAGATTATCTTACATTCAAACACAGAAAACCAGGGAATACAATAGTGTCACAATAAAACCTTTATCATAATGCAACTGCAATACTTCATGTGAATCAGTCAATCATGAAATCCCTCAGTATGAGATGAAAACTAGATGAAACAGGGAAACTGTCTTTCATAAAACCAAAAATCTTACATACATATGCATAACCCGAAAACTAGAGCGTCTGTTAAAACATTACAATCGGGAGCTTCACTCTACCATCGATAGATTACAAAATACAAAGACTGAGTCTATATACTCAGCAAAATTTGCCTATCAGAGGCATGTTCATTCATCCAAGGCGTGGTGTCCCTTCAGCCGAATTCAGACGGATAACTTTTGTCAGACGCCGCCTTAACTGCGCATGGCTCCTGCAGGGGGGATAGTTGTAACATTAAAGGCCAACGTGGTGTGCGCAGACTTTCTATGGTCAGATGAGGACCAACCATGACCCTTTGGAGAAAATCAGTGTATAGGACTGTCTCGGGTAGACTGTCTACCGGAACCCCCATACCTTGCATTCAATAAGTGAGCTGAGGTTTCAACTACCTCTGTTCATCTTCATTTAATTATTTAGCGAGGACCAGGATCGAAGTCGGGCTGAAATGGTCTTGGAGGCCACGGTATTCCCTTCTGTGGAAAAACCGATGCTTTGGCACCTTTTCATAACTCTCTTCCTTTTTCAAGTGACCGCAGGCTGTGGCCCTGTGCTTACTCCCAAAGGTGCTTTCGGCGTTCGCGGATATGAAGGGGTTGATCCTTGCTTCTTGAAATCACGATGAGCGAAATGCCGAGATGGCTTAGTTTGCCGCCAGGTGTCCCCTTTGGATGGACAGCTGAAAATGTTTCGAGATACCGCGGGCCCCACTTTCGGTGCTTTCGGCGCTATCGGGGTTCGAGGTTTCGAGATGTGGAACAACATGAAATTCTCACCCCTCAAACTTCCGAATGCCGAAACGCCGATGCGACTAGATCTCGTGCCACATGTCCTCTCGATGGACGACTGCTATTCTCCCTTGCACACTATGGGTGTGATCTATTATGTTAACTTCGGCGCAACTTCCTTATCCGCGATTTCTCGCCAACCGTTGATCTACTCATATGGATGGATCCAGACCATTGACAGTATAATCCTGCTTGCTCGCTTGATTTTAAGTCTGAAAAGGACTTTTTCTGTGCGCTGTGCTTGGGCGCTCCTCGTGCAACCTGCAGACCTAGATATCCCGATACCGAAGACAAGAATTGTCGCTAACACCAAGGGTTGGTTCTTCTATTATTCTTTTTATGGGACACCTCGAAAGAGAACTTGTTAACAGAAGTGGAAAGGGTAGTTGTAAAATTATGATAGAGTTATTCAATGTTGTCCTTATAAGTTAGGAGGCTTAATTTACTATTTAAATCCTTTAAGAAAATGTCAACTTTACTTTTGTCAAAGCGCAAATTCCTTTGATTATCAAAATTCTCTTCAATGGTGCTCCTATGCATGGAAAAGTTTAGAGTTAGGGTTAAAGGTTTATGATCAAAGTCAGGCTCATGGTCATTTAAAAGGTCAAAAGTTGTTATTTGGTTGGAAACGGGGATATCATATATCACATAATCTATAACACTACTACCTAGCCCATGAATACATGTCATTTGGTTGGATTTTGGCAACTTCATTGCTCCATTTCAAATTATTAGTCTTGAGAGCTGCAGAGCTTGACCAACTCAGTACTAAACAAATTCTCAATTAGGTCTTCAGAGCTTCTTTTGTAGCTATAAGATAAATCAAGGTCCTCATCTAACCATAAAGGATTATGGTTGGAGTCATCACTTAAAAGAGTAGCTTGTTTAAATGCAGTCCTAACATTAAAGTCTCCTAGCAGGAGGATATTACCTTCATTTTTCAAATTATAAATATCTTGTTCTAAATTATTATAGGGGCAATTTTTATCTAGATTATTTTTCTTATAAAAACTAGAATTAATAGATGCAAAATAACAAATTGCTATATACATCTTCTTAGCATTGGTGTCTGAAATTTCTATCCAAATGTATTGATTAAGAGGGTCAATATTATGAATTTGAATGTGAGGAGAAATATTTTTTCTCATATAACAAGCTATGCCTCCTATCCCTCTACGGTGGAATTTTTTGTTCCATTCCGACCACAAAACAAATCCTTCCATGTTAGGGACCTTAGAATCCTCATGCTCCCAAGTTTCAGCTAGATAGATAATATCAATATCACTTGAGATCCAACTTATCATAGGACCTTTGGGCCATGGAAAGCCATGACAATTCCAAAAAAGGATCCCAAGTGTCCCAAATTCCTATTTATTATTATCCTTTTGGTCTCTATTCCTAACAATAGCTTTCCGATTTCTAATTATTGCCCATTTTCCTTCTTTCCTGGCTTCTTTTACCTTTTGAACTTCCTTCCTTAATTCATCTTGGTCTTCGGGAATGAGGTCTTCATTTATAAATATTCTTGACTCTTTTAAGCTCAGAGATTTACTAAGTATGCTATATTTATGGTCATTACAACTTACTTTGACACGTATCAACCTATCTTTGTGATCAATTATTTTTCCTAGCCTCTTTGCTTCTATGAGGTAAGTTGTATCAATTTGTGATTTATTTTTTAATTCTTCTTTTACTATTGCTAGCGTATCCTCCTCTTGTTGTTCTTTTATACCAAAAATTATGAGGTTCAAGGATCTTTTGTTACGCTCATGGTCCAATTCGATTATCTTATTCATTTCCTCTTTGATGGGTTTGATATCCAATTTGTTTTCCATATTACTGAGGGTCAAATTGTTGGTTAGTTTTTCTTCTAGCTCTTTAATCCTTTCTCTCAAGTTGTGATTTTCTTCAACCCTTCCTTCTTGGGTTGGTTGTTTATGTTTTTCCATTTCTTGAACTCTATCCTTCATTATCTACAATTCACTCTTGAACCCTAAAAATCTATCCTCTATTTGAGTTTGAATGGTATCTTTAATTTTTTTTATCAATCATTGCCTCTAGCTCTATTTCATTATGTGTAATTTCACTTTTGTTTTTCATAAAAATAATTTATACGGATATAAAATTTATTTTTAAAACTTACCTATTACTTATTACTTATTAATTAACAAGATCATGCTCATTTCATGTCTTTGGGAAAAAATAACTTCCATTTTTTTTTCACTTTTGTTTTTCATAGAAATAATTTATAGGGGTATAAAATTTATTTTTAAAACTTACCTATTACTTATTAAGTAACAAGATCGTGCTCATTTCCTATTTTTGGGAAAAAATAACTTTCATTTTTTTTTTTCATTTAAAAATTTGTGTATAAATATTTTATGGAAAAATATAAAAACAAATTATATTACAAAATGATTTTAAGATTAACCACATTTCACTTATATATAATATGTCAAAACAATGTTTATAAAACATTGATTACATTTTATCCATCATAAATGGTTAAATTTAGATGTTTTATATATGAAATAATTAAAAAATTTACATTTTATCCCTTAGTTGTTCTGTATACAATATAATAAAAAAAAACTTTGATTGTATGATGAAACAATATTTATAAAACATTGATTACATTTGATCAATGTTAAAGTTTAGATGTTTTGTATATGAAATAATTACAAATTTATCACTATTGAAGTTTAGTTTGGATGGGGTGTCACTTAGAGAAAGCATGTGAACAATTGGCATAGAGCAGCCAGGGGAGTTAATAACCCCAGTTGCCAGCCCCTACACATTCATTCCTCCATGGATTACACCATGAGAGGATTTATGGTAGTACGTCTGGTTGGGCATTCGGGCGAGCGAACCAGCCAGGCAAGGTGTACCAGGAGGACACAGTGGTCTTCTCATGCATCAATGGAAGATGGAGTGGCCACTTCATGATTCAATGGAGATAAGAGAGGCAGATAGGTCTTTTATCGGGACCCTTGATTCTTCTCTATATCTGGTGCACCCCCCGGCCGAGTTCCTCGGCTCCCACAACAATTCTCAAGCTTTTTCTCGCTGCGACTTCTCTATTCGCACTAGAGGTATCCTCCCTAACTACCTCAGCTCCTTTTCTCCTTAAGGCTTCTCCATCTCAGTCCTTCACTCGTTGCGCCTCTCCCCATCCTCCATCTCCCCCCTCCACCACCCTCATCTCCCCCCAGCATGCCCCAGGAGAGCAGGAAATCTAAGAGGGGTGCCCGCAACAATGAAACCCTCTCTCGAAGAAACAGGCTCATCCCCTCTCAAAGGGTGCTAATCACTCACTTTTCCAGTCCATGACACTCCACCCAAATATTAAAGTCGACCCTCCTCCATGGAGCCTCTCTGATAAAATTGGAGACCTCCGCGTTCACTACTCATCACCCCACGTAGCCCCCATCTCTCTAGAGGTTTTTAAAGCTAAAAGAGGAGGTTCCTCCCTTGGGTGCATGCCCTAATCTAACCACTAACCTGCTGGCCCCTCCAATAGTTAAGCCAGGTGACCCCAATTATGGAGATGGAAGTTGCCAAGTAGAGGAGGAGATCCCTCCAAGATGGTAATTGGAGATTCAAGAAGGAACAACCAAAGAAAATACCATTGAGTCCAAAAAAGCAATGGGCAAGGAGGATGAAGAGAATTTCACCAATCGCCTCATGGAGGAGCACCTCAGTCTCCTCTTCGAGATCATATATAAGCAAGAGGACCAAGTGCAATCCCAGAGAATCCTCAGCTAGCGGATGGACATCCTGTTTGAGGCGCTCTCATATGCTCCTGTGCATGCCAAATGCCCGACTTCCAGTCAATGGTTCACCCCATCTTACAACATACATGGTCAACCTGACCCGACCACGGATTGAAGTTTCCAGGTTTCATTTTTTTTCTGTCCAATTTAGTTGCAGAATAGTTGGTCTAGCGAACTACGATGACCTAGATTTCTTTTGTTATTATATTTACATAGTATCAATCATGGAAGCTCTTCTTATAGCTTGCCTAAGTCGAAAGAGACAATATTGGGTCTGTATATTTTTACTTACGCAGGCACACTGCAATTTTGGTGTCAATTGTAATTTTGGTGTAAAAACTCACAAGGACATGTCACTGCTTGAACATAAAGAGGCCACTTGTGTCGGTTTCCCTCTTGTAGTAGCACAGGTGGCTAACACTTATCTTTGTATGGATTATGGTTGTTATTAATACATGACTCTACTTTTATTTGCAAAAAAACAATTATTGAAGTTTAGTTGTTTTTTATTACATGATATAATCACAAAATTGATTTAAATTGACATATTTGTAGTAAGGATTCCATTCTACTTAATTTCTCTTTTGTTTTTCATAAAAATAATTTATAGTATAAAAATAATTTTTAAATTTAGAACTTTTTTCCATTTAATTTTTTAGGAAAATATATTATGTGTTTTTAAGGTATTTTGTTTTAAATTTAATTTAAATATTATCACATATATATAGGATAATAGTTTCTTATGGGAAAGATGTTGAATTGCAACTAGGGTAGTATTTGGTCTTATATATGAGAGCAAGGCAAGATGGTACAAGAAATCATAATATATCATTGGAGGTAGCCTCAATAATGACATGAAACTAACTTCCTTTGTGTAAATTATTTAGGTTGAAATCATTTTTTTGGTACTGGAGTAGGACCTAAACATAATTTTGATTCTCTAAGATTTCATCTTCCTTGGACATAAGGATATATGTCAATGTCCCAAGACCTAGAGGCTTATTGTAGGAGTAGATCCCCCCATAAGCCATTAGTGAGTTACTGTAGGTGGCATGGATTTCCTTGAATAACATGGATGAGTCAGCCCACATTTACAGATAACTATCCTCAATGCAAGTTAACAACTGGGTTATGGTAGTTTTCACCACCTTTGATATATATATATATATATATATATATATATATATATAGAGAGAGAGAGAGAGAGAGAGAGAGAGAGAGAGCATTGTTATTCAACTAATTAAACTTCTTTAAGAAAGAATATTACATTTTTAAAAGTATTTTTCCATAAATTCAATTTAAATTCATTATCACACATATAAAGGACAATAATTATTAGACTACAAGGGGTACGGTGAGTAGAGAGGGAGATGAGAGTGTGTATGTGTGACATCCTTTGTACTTTTATTATTAGGATTATTCTACATTTTCAAGTGTAACAAATGTTTACAATCTTATTTAATAGTGTCTCCTTGAATCATATTTAGTTGGGTGAATGATCTTTCATGTATTGGTCTTTTCCTTACTATTAATATGTCATTCTTAAATGGGTAACCAATAATATGTCATTCTTAAATGGGTAACCAATATAAGACATGCCCATGTTTAACAAACTTATTTATCTTATATAGCACACTTGGTATGACAAAGGTACATGAGAGACATTTTAAGACATATTTGTGTTCCTTCGTGTGATATTGATGACTTTTAATCATAGAATGTATCTTTTATCTGGATTTCATTATTAGAGAGAAATTATTTTCCATTTCATGAAAAAAGTAATTTTATGGTAGAATTCTATTAAAAATATTAAAAAAAGTAATATCTTGTTGGATTATTAAGAGGGGGGTAAATCAGTAATAGAGCTTTTTAATCCTTTTTAACCATAGTAAATAAGTGTTGTTTATCTTTATGATCAATTTACCATTATCATTCAATAAGTGCAGAATAAAAGAACCATGAAAAATGAACAATAATACACATACACAGTACACCGATATTTTTACGTGGAAACCCAATGCGAGAGAAAACTGTACAACGTTTTTTCTTATATGTTTTTAAGAATTGCATTCATTGGAAGCACCAACTTCCTTTGTTCTCCAGCTACAACTGGAAGGAGGCTCCAACCCCCTATATTTTCAGGCTACAACCTGAGGGAAGATATAACTCCCCAATTATTTGGCTACAAACAGAAAGAGGCTACAACCACCTATGTTCTCTAGTTACAATCAAAAGGTGGCTACAACCACCTATGTTCTCTAGTTACAATCAAAAGGTGGCTACAACCACCTATCCTTTCCCTATCCAACCACCCTAAAATATAAGTGTCAAATGATGAAACCACTGCCACACTTTCCTTGTGAGATATACCATTGTAAACCTGTAGCAATATGTGCCAACAACCTATAACCAACCTGTACCAACCACTTGTAATTAACATGTACCAATAATTATCCTATACCAACAAATACCAACAGGATAATTACGCGTATGTATGTGGCCTATCTATACTTCAGCTCGCATATGTACGCGACATATCTATACTACAACCTACTTACACCTTCAGAAGGATAGGGTTTTCACCTTTCTGAAACTCAGACACTTTGTTTCTTTTTTCAAATCAATATGTAGCCTATCACCGTGTCCAATTTGTAGATGTTCCCTATGCATACATCATCATACATATCCCTTAACCAAGTGCATCTATGTCTCTCTAGTCATGTGTCATACATGTGTATACAATCATGATCAAGGGTAATAACCCTCACATGGACTAGACTTCAAACCCTCACTAATATGCAACCTCAAACTACACCAACAACTTCACCAACACATCACAACTAAAAACCCCCAACCATGTACCAAGAAATGTAAGATATGCCTCAACACTCAAACTAACAAGATGTAACAATGATGAATACCAAACATACCAATTTTGTATTTCTGTAGATCTAGCTCACACAATAGGTGTCATACAAACAATAACCTCTCTAGGGAAAATCCTCAAAACTCCCATAATCAAATCTCATGTACAAAAAAATATCCAACTACACATAAGAATATGACATACCTTTTGAACCTATAGATAGATTTGTTGTACCCGATCACTGTAGACCTTCCTTGGAACTTTATTTTAGACTCCGAGAACATGGCACCCTCAACAACTCAAGATTTCATGGATTTTCCCAACTGTACGTGAACTACTTTAATTCGAGCCCGCATATGTACGTGACCTCTTTCACTGCAACCTCCACACACCTAAAACAACTAGGTTTTTTTCACTATATCTGCAACTCTGAAACTTTCACCATCAATTCTTCTTCCTACCATAGACTTACGCAACTTCAGATGTATCAATGAGTACCTGCAATAAACCTTACAAAATAACAGATACTCAATGTGCTCAATAGGTGCTAATAGGAGACCCTTACTATATTATTTATACTCTCCAAGTAGATTCATCTAGGGGTTACCTTCTAACTTAACCCAACTTCCTTCTTTTAGGGATAACCCACTTCTAATCACTTTTCCACTTATAACCGCTTTATCCACAAATTGTAAACTCACCACTTCTAGTTGCAACTAATTTTTTTTTATTTTTATTTTTAACAACTTAACTCATGACTAACTCCTAGTTACAACCACTGTGACTAGTAAAATTCTTCTAGGATATTATAGAATAATTTGACTTATTTGACCTTCTAGGGCTTCTAGATAACTCATGAGGGTTCTCCAACTTCACAAGGCCATAACTCTCTAATTGTGATGAGTTATCTGACATTCCACATACCATCAGAAATAGCATGGCATGTACTATCCATATAGAATAGTATTACTTGCAAATACACCGATCTTCATACCTTTATTCCTTAAACAATATTGAGTCACTTAACCATACTATTGGGGCTACCAGAATTGTCTATCGGGCTTTCTCCAAGGGTTGACATCAACGATAACCAACCCAATTAATAAAAAATCTACCTCGTTGGCATTGATGGAAACACTTTGATGCAACATTGAACTCATATCACTCATGCTCCCCCTGTGACCATTTCTCCCCCTTGAGACATACCTCTGTGCTCTCTCTCAAAGAATCTAACTCTCTATGCATGCATCTAATAAATCTCTTGCCCTTTGAAATCAATGGAAAAGGTGACTTGATGTTGGGGTTGCTCCCCCTGACTGAACTGTCCCCAAGGATGATCCCCCTGACTAAACTCTCCTCAAACTAAATTTTCCTCTTTATGGTGCTTGTGTAAATATAAGAAATATAAGAATAACATTAAAAATTTATTGTGGGGTAGAAACTATGCCACATTTCTGAAGACGATACTCAAAGGCTTCCCTTGGAAGTAGTTTTGTAAAGATATCTACAATCTGTTCTTTGGCCCCAACATACTCAACTCAAATGTTCTTCTTTGCAACATGTTCCTGTATAAAATTATACTCGATTGGGATGTGATTCATCTTGGAATGCATCAATGGATTCTTTGAGATATTGATGACGCTTGTATTATCACAATATATCATAATGGGATCATTATACTCAACCTATATATTCGTCAAAGTTTGTTTCATACATAGAACCTATGTACAACAAGTTGTTTCTGCAATATACTCTTCTTCGTGTGTAGACAATTATATTTATGACTATTTATTACTTAGCCAAGATACCAAACACATTCCCAAGTAGAACACTACTCCACTTGTACTTCTTCGGTCATCAATGCAACCTGCCTAATATGCATTTGTGTAGGAAATAATTGATATATTCTTTCCTTTTGGATACCATAATACAAACTCTTATGTACCCTTGAGATATATGAATATCCTCTTTACTTCTAGAACATGTCATTCCTTTGGTGTTTCTTAAAATTGTGTCGCCTGTCCAACTGTTTGCATTACATATGGTATGGGTGCTGTCACATAAAGTAAGCTGCCAATAATTGACTTGTACTTCCTCTGATCTGTAGACTTTGAATCATCATATTTACTTAACTTACAACATGTCTACATAGGAGTATTGATTGGTTTACAATCTTCCATTCCGAACATATTTAGCATTTCTATGATATACTTGGTTTCAAAAATAAAAATACCTTGGTTTCTTTGACATATCTGAATACCTAAAAAGAAGGATAGTTATCCAAATAATGACATTTCAAATTTATTATGCATATCCTTTGCAAATTTTGTCTCATCATGTCATCATCACTTCCAAAAATAATATCATCAACATAAACTTCAATTAACAAAATACTATCTTGATTTACCTTGATGTAGAGGTTGTTATCCGCATTTCCTTTCATGAACCCTTGCTACTGTAAATATCTGTCCAATCTGGAATATCATGCTCTGGGGGCCTTTTTAAGACCATACAAAACATTCTTCAACCTGCAAACATAATTTTCATTCTCTAAAAATTGAAATCCTTGTGGTTTCTCAATGTAGACTTCTTCTTCTAGATCCCCATTCAGGAAGGTTGATTTCGCTTCCATCTGATACACTTAAATATTCTTGGAGCATGCATAATCTAGGATCAATCTGATTTTTTCCATTCTGACAACTGGGGAAAGCATCTCTTCAAATTTTATACCTTCAACCTGAGTGTATCCTTTACATACCAATTTATATTTGTTCCTTCTAACCTGCCCATGTTCATTTAATTTGTTTCTGAAGACCCATTTTGTGTCGATCACATTCTAATACCTTGACCTTGGAACCAATTCCCAAGTGTCATTCTTCTATATCTGATCCAACTCTTCATCCATGGCTTTTATCCCTAATTCATCCTTGTTGGTTTCTTCAAATATGCTTAGCTCAATTGAGGATAAGAGTGCTAAGTGTAGTTGTTCTGGTGAACAAATTCTTCTTCTAGTCTCAACTCCTGCATATTTGTTCCCTATAATATGATATGATGGATGATTCTTCTGGTTTTTTTTTCTAGGTGTCTTTGGAGGTACTATAAGATCTTGTTGTTCTTTCTCTTCTTCTTCTAATTGGTCTTCTTCATCTTCCCCTTCTACTAGTTCTTCATCCTTTTATTTTTCTTCATGAATCTGTTCCATTGAATCCTTTTCTTCTTCATTTATTTTTCATCCACTTGTCTCATCAACTGTCAACACTTGAGAAGGGATTTCCATAAGTTCCCTCCACCTGACATTGTATTGGATCCAGCAGAGGAGCCAAATTTTGATGGATACATCTCTTCACCCAACCAGTTCGTGGAGGAAGAGGCCCCTATCCCTCGGGAGACAAATTCATCTGATGATTCCATAGTTGGTAAGATTCAACATCTATGCCCCTCTTTTTATAACTCTCTATCTTCCTGGGATAGACTTTACATTACTGAGCAAGGAAACAATATTCTATGTTCTGAAGCCTTGGCTGCTTCTCCAGATCTGCCTAATCTTACACCCATTTTCCCTCTAACCGAGCATGTCCCTACTGACAACCCCTCCATACCTCGTCCAACACCTACAACCCATCCATCTCCATCTGACCCTCCTACTGGGGCTTCATCTTCCCATCCTACAATAGTCTTAGCTGATTCTCCACAGCCTTACTCTTTACCAGGTTACTCTGAACCGACCCAATCAGAACTTTAGTTAGAAACACTTTTCCTGACTGCTTCTTCATCCCACTCTCTTCCTTTTGATTCGTTACCCCTCCCTACCTATCAAGGAAATTCTATTTTTCAACCGACCCTTTCATCTTCAGATCACCCTTCTTCATCAAACTTGCCTATACCACCAGGGCCAGATCCCCATTGGTCAAGAGGTATTGGTCTCGAACTTTCACTGCTGAAAACCCGCAGTTCTCGTAAGAAATCTTAGACTGGACTGAAGGCATCGGGAAACACAGCTAATGTTTCAAATCAAGGGGTGCTTAGAGGATTAAAATCCCTGGCTAGAGGTAATTCATGATTCTTCTTTCCCTCAATATAAGAGGGGTTGGAGGACCCCTGAAACTAGCCTCCATGCGAAGACTTCTAGAGAGGACACAACCTTCTATCATTTTTCTACAAGAAACACTAGTTAATTCCTCTGCAGCCAGGGAGTTCATGCTCCGACTCCAGCCTAACTGGTTTCTATGTGAGGCAAGCTCTGTGGGCACCTCGGGAGGACTCCTCGCCTCGTGGGACCCTTCTCTTTTTGATTTTAAATCTATGCTCAGCCCGAGAGGGATTCTACTGACAGGAAGATGTTTTGAACTACATTCATCCTTCAACATCCTAAATGTCCACGGCCCCTGTTCTGACCGCAAAGCCTTCTGGGAGCGTCTGGATGATCTCGGACTATTGGCAGCAAACAACCTCATCATTGCCGGAGATCTCAACTTAACCACCAGCCCACTGGAGATCTAGGGTGAAAAAGCGATCAGAGACCCTCTCATGAGTTATTTCAATCATATTTTTTACAAAAACATCTTAATTGATCTGAAACTGGCCGAACTTTTACCCACCTGGAGAAATGGAAGACAAGGAGGGGCTAGTATATCAAAGCATCTTGACAGATTCCTAATCAGTGAAGAGGTGATTTCTCCATCTTGCAGCTACCGTGCATGGGTAAACGTCCCTTTTTTCTCGGATCATGCCTCCATTTGTTTACAGATTGGCTTGGGTCGATTTGGGGCTAGACAACCTTTTAAATTCAATCCTCATTGGTTGAAGGAGGACTCCTTCATTAGTCTGGTCAGATCGACGTGGGCGGATAACTCTAGTTCACTCTCGGGAGATCCCCCAGGAAATTTGGTTATCAAACTCAAAAAATTAAAGCTACAAACATCATTTTGGTTAAAATATAAGAAAAAAACAGAACAGGTAGCCATCGACAGGATTGAAAAGGAGCTGGATGACCTTCTCCGTCTTCAGATACAAGACATTTCCAATTCGTATATTCACTACAGAATTCGTGAGCTGAAGAAAGCCCATTTATCTTTCCTATGGGAAGACGAGGAAAGATGGAGATTAAAGAGAAGAATGCTCTGGCTTGCTGGAGGAGATAAGAATACCCGGTATTTTCACCGATTTGCCAGTTCCCGTCGTGCTAAAAAACATATTTGGGATATTGAAGAGGAGGACGGCTCAACACATCATACATAGGAGGACATCAAATCGGCCGCTGTCAAACATCATAAAGCTTTTTTTCAGAATACCACTGCTCCTATCCTTACAACACAGGTTGAGTTAGCTAATCGATTTCCAAAAATGGTGACAAATGAGGAGGCTCTAGCCTTAGAATCCCCCTGTTCAAAGGAGGATTTACTTGTTGTACTCAAGGGTTTCAAAAAAGAAAAAAGTCCTGGACCCGACGGGTGGTCGGTTGAATTATATCTCCATTTTTTCGATATAATGGGTCAGGATCTACTGGACGTTGTGGAGGACGCTAGAACTAGAGGCGTGATCAATCCTCAGCTTAACAGTACCTTTTTAGTCTTGATTCCTAAATCTAATCTTCCTAGACTTTTCAAAGACTTTTGTCCCATTTCACTCTACAATCTTTGTTACAAAATAATTTCAAAGATCATAACTAATAGAATCCGTCCTATACTCTCCAGGGCACTCTCTGAGGAGCATCTCGGCTTCCTAAAAGGAAGACAAATTCATGATGTTGTTGGTGTCACCCAGTGTAGTGTCCCCAAGGTCGAGCCCCGTTACATATCATGTTATATGCAAAGAATTGTAAATATGTTCTATAGGCTGGTGAGCCAAGTTTTGTATAAGATGTAGGCTTATGAGTTTTGTTAGGCCAGGGAGCCTAAGTGTTGAAGGCCAGGAGCCTGTTGAT
>ML781479.1:358102-386927 GCA_009831015.1 Picea engelmannii | reverse complement strand
TATGACTGTACATAATGTGTTTCATGTTTCACTACTTAAGAAATATGTACCTGATGCTAATCATGTTATCGATTGGACTGTGATTCAGGTGGAACCAGAAGGTGTCATGCAAGTGCATCCTGTGCGCATATTGGACAGGAAAAACAAGCAGCTCCGAAATCGAGTCATAGAGATTGTAAAGGTCTAGTGGACCTGGTACGGTCCTGAGGATGCGACATGGGAGCATGCAGATATTATGCGGGCAGAGTACCCACATCTTTTTGAAAATTTTGAAGGAAACACAGAGGCAGTGTAAGTTGCACTGAGGACAGTGCAAAAATAAGGGGAGGGGGATTGTAGTGTCCCCAAGGCCGAGCCCCATTACAGATAATGTTATATGCAAAGAATTGTAAATATGTTCTATAGGCTGGTGAGCCAAGTTTTGTATAAGCTGTAGGATTATGAGTTTTGTTAGGCCAGGGAGCCTAAGTGTTGAAGGCCAGGAGCCTGTTGATATACTTGTATGTATGCAGGTCAATTAATAAAATATAAATAGCACCAGTGCAGACCGACCACAATGAAAGAGTGATGGGGGACTGAGCATCCACAGAGTGGGCAAGGGATCAAGGGGCTGGAAGGACCCGTGATTCCCCAAGTGGTGGGAGAAAGGCGTACGGATGGAACGCATGCAGTTCCCAGGGTGACAAGTGTCAACCCTGGTGCATGCAAATAAAATCCTTGAACTGAACCGTGTGTGGGGACGCTCCTCCATTCTGAACCGAATCTCTTTGTGTGGAAGCAGTACGGACCTCTGCCGGGTATCCGGATTCATATCTGAACCCGTAAGCTATTTTTGCCTAAGGAAAACTGTGCTTACCCTATCCAGATCTATGAGTATTGCGCCCATTCCAGACAATCCCGAGAGCACATTCCCTGAACCAGAATTCCTTGTGCTGGACTTGAGTGGAAGCATCCTGTGATTGTATGGGAAAACTGAGCTAGCCCGTGTGTGAAGCCTGCTCCGAAATCGTCACCATGAGATCATCCTGTGATTATCGAGCCATTGTTGGAAGCATTTTTCTATGTGTGGGAGTAGTACTGGACTGCGTGAGTCTTGTTGGCCTATGAGCGACTCCTCCAGGTGAGGGAGTGTGCATAGGGAGAAGAGGACTCCTGGAAGGAACCCTGTAGCTTCCATAGAGCCCGGAGAATTCTGGTCCGGCCTGTTCCTGCAACCCAAGGTAAGGGATACTGGCAGCCGAAGGACTGTCTAGGTGACAGAAAAGGTGCACTCTCCTGGGGTGGAACAGGCATGTGGGGAATGAGGGTCTGTGGGCAGTGAGCATGGGAGATTCCTGGGAGAGCTTCTTCCTGGTAAATGTGTATGTGCTATCTTCCCTGTAACCTCAGCCTAGCCTAGGATTCCTTGCCTTGGGGTGGAGCTCGGTCCCAGCTCGGGGGTGACCTATTGTTGAGATGATGAACAGTGTGGTCTAAGGCTGGGAGGTTCGTGGAAGGCCTGTACTTGGTTGGTGATTTCTCCAGCTGATAAAAGATAAGTATTATGAATTATGTTTTAACACGTTTGGCATGACTGTGTTGTTCATGTATCATGTTTTTCGTTGTGTAAAAGAGTTACTGTTGAATGCTATGGAATGTTTAATTATAGCAGTACCCATATATTTTACTCTGAGTTTTAAGTGTGTTTAATTGTGTTTAAATGCATTTGCTTATAATTCCATGTAAGGAATGGTAGAACTGAGAGGTTGGGAAACCTGGGTAGTGAAGGGTACACTACACCCAGGAATGCATTCACAGTTTAAAGTCGAGAAAACAACAAGCCATTCTTCTCAAGTTGGATCTCAAATAGGCTTTTGACCGCGTCAATTGGAACTTTCTGCACCTCGTTCTTCTACAGTGTGGCTTTGGGTTAATTTTTACCAAGTGGATTTTAGGGTGCATTTCCTCGGCAACCCTTGCTGTCCTGATTAATGGGGAAGCCACAAAAAATTTCCGTTGTGAGAGAGGGCTCCGACAAGGTTGCCCTCTATCACCACTTCTTTTTATTTTAATTCTTGAAGGGCTTAGTATCCTGCTAAAAACCAGCCAAGCAGAGGTCCTTCTTTCTGGAGTTAAAATCTCGGGGCTGAAACATATTCTGCATATCCTCTTTGCTAACGATGTGCTAATTTTGACATCGTCCAGCCTTGCAGAATGGAATACCATACACTCTCTCTTAAGTACCTTCTGCACTGCCACTGGTTTGGAGATAAACCTTCATAAATCTGTCTTCCTAACACACATTGCACAGGATCCTTTTTTAACTGAGTTAAAAGAGTTGTTCGGTTTTGCGACTGCTGAGCTAAAGGAGGGGTTTTCCTACCTTGGCTTTTACATCAAATCCTCTAGGTATTCTAGCAGAGATTGGCTCTGGCTTATTGATAAATTTGAAAGTAGAATTCATCTTTGGTGTAACAAGCTGCTCTCCTTGGGAGGAAGACTCATACTCATTAAAGCCATTTTAGAAAGCCTCCCGGTCTATTGGATGGCATTGGCGCACATCCCAGTCACAGTTCTAAGAACCCTCCGACAACTCATTTTCTCCTTTCTTTGGTCGGGTAGCAAGAACGTTTCTGGTTACCATCTCTGCAAATGGGAGGTTATTTCAAAACCAAAGTTGATGGGCGGTTGGGGTCTCCGGAATCTACCCATCTTCTATAGGGCGCTCTCAGCCAATACTCTCTGGAGAATTCTTATGAAGCCAGGTCTCTGGAGCAAGGTAATCAAGGAAAAGTACTTCCCTCATTTACCAGTTCATTTGTGGATCAGATCGGCGTCGGAGAGACCCTCCAGCGGCTCTCAAACCTGGAAACACCTATTAAAGTTTCTTCCCATCATCCTTCATTGGCTCTCGTGGAAACCCGACAATGGTTTTTTAATTGAAATAGGAAGGGACAATATTCTGGCAATGGGCGGACATGCCTTCCTTTCCCCACATCTGCTGGCGCATTTACACAATAAAAGTATATTTTTCCTTCACCAGATTTCATTGACTAGTGGGGGTCACTTGGGCGACTCTTGGCTCAGCAGTGAGGACTTAACATTGGATGAGGATCTAATTGTTGAGTGGGATGAATACACTCACCAGTTAATAGAATCTGGCATCTGTTTACAGGACCGACTAGATATTTTCTTGTGGATGGGAGGGGATAGTTCCGGCATCCTCACAGAAAAAAATGTCTACCGTGCATTAGCTATAAAGTGCTGGGCCAACACTTCTGAACGATGGTGCCTTAAGATTTGGAGAGGCGACTGTCCTCTTAAACTAAAATTATTTTCTTGGTTCCTGTTTGAAAACAAGTTGTTGTTGTGGTCAAATCTATAGTCCCGGGGTTGGGAGGGTCCTGGTCGTTGCATCCTGTGCAAATCTCACTCTGAATCCGTCGCCCGTGTCTTTATATACTACTCCTTCATTAGATCGATTTGGCATCACATTTCACCAACTCTTTTACTCTTGTCGACTTGGGATGGTCCCAACGTTCCATTTTGTTTTCAAAATTGGATAAAGAACACATTGAACCCAGCGCTGCTACCTATTTCTCTCTGCTGGCAGGTATGGAAAACAAGAAACGCTTCCATTTTCGATGATATGACTCCATCAGTCCTCAGAATTGCTAATTTTATCATTGCTGAGACGGTATTGAATAGAAATCATACATCGACTACACCTCCAAGCCAATCTATTTTCAAAGTTCCACTTGATAGGATAGTGGCCTGGTTTGACGGAGCGACTCAACAAAGCGGCTCTCTCTGTGGGGCGGGAGGGAAGATTGTAATAAACTCACACACAAGTTTCCGGTGGACTCTAAATTGTGGGACTGGAACCAATATGAAGGCGGAACTCCTAGGAGCATGGGTGTCTCTTATCCTAGCTAGTCGACTTCATATCAACGAGCTTACACTTCTCGACGACTCTAAAGTTATCATTGATTGGTTGAACTGGCATGCAGACTTTCAGGTGGCGGACCTCGAAAGATGGAAAGATAGAACTCGTGCTGCAACAAATTTGTTTAATAAACTCACCATCTCTCACATCTTCAGAGAACAAAACAATGAGGCGGACTTCCTTTCTAAAAAAGCTATGTACTTGCCTTCGGGCCACATATGCTTTTCAAGGTGGGAAGAAGGCAATGAAGGACCATCCTTGAGGATTAATCTTTGATCGATCAACTTGTTTTGAGTGCTGGCCTCCATGGGATACGCATTGGTCTCGGCTGGCTTGATTTGCCTTTGTCTCATATGGACAGCTTGATTTACATGCTTAGATCATGTTTTTCTCGTGTTTTACTTGTATGGACAGTTTTACTCTCACCGCATATTTTTCCTTGTACAATCTTATATCCTTCTGAATATAAAGCATATTTTTTCGTTGAAAAAAAAAAAAAACTGTCACATTGATGATCTACACAACTTTGTTTAGCCTTATATAGAAACATTTGTATGCTTTCCTTGTGCTTGAATACCCAAAAAGTATGCCTTTGTCCACACGAGAATCAAACTTTCCCATTCTTCCATATTCTCTTTTGATGTAGCATTTGCTTCCACAAAATATGAAGTGCTTCACATTCACCGGTCTTCCTTTCCATAGCTCATAGGGAGTTTTATTACTTTTTTTTTTTTCTGAGCATTAATCAATTTTGAATATGAATTGTTGTATGCACTACATGTGCTCAAAATATATCTTTCAACTTGGAGTCCATTAACATAGTTCGATCCATTTCCTGTACTGTCTTGTTCTTCCTTTTGACAACTCCATTCTGTTGTGGCATCATAGCAAAAAATAATTTCCCGTTTATCCCATGCTTGCTGTAGAAATCCATAAATTTATTTGAAGTAAACTCTCCTCCATTATCATATCTCAAACATTTGATTTTTGAATCCATTTCATTTTCAACCATTTTCTTGTATATATTGAAGTTCTCAAATGCTTTTGAATTTTTCCTGAGAAAACAAACTACACTCATCCTTGTATGATCACCAACCAATAACATAAAATATTTCTCACATTTTAAACCCTTCATTCTAGTTGGTCCAACTAGATCATTATGCACAATTTCTAGCAGTCTTGCTGTGGAGTATTCCTTTGATTTGAACTTGGTCTTTATTGATTTCCTTGTTGAAAATGCTTGCATAAGGTGTTGGTTGGCTTCGTGATCCGGGGAATTTCTCTGACTGCTTCTTTTTTGTTGACTTTGACAAGGTTATCAAAGTTTATATGGCCTATTCTTCTATTCCATAGCCAAACTTCATCTTCCTTTCCTAGGAAACATTTTTCATTTCCAATTTCACTTAATACATATATGTTGCTTGAATTTATTACAGTTGTTGCAACCAATATTCCTGAACCTTCTTTTCTTATCTCACACTTCTATGAATCAAACACAAGTTTGTAACCTTGCTCACACATTTGACTTACACTTATAAAATTGTTTTTCATAGCTTCCAGTAGTATAACATTTCCAGCCTTGGTATCCTTGTTTCCAATTCTGACTATGCCTCTTCCAATGATTCTAGATGAGTCGTCGTTTCCAAAGGAGACTGGTCCATCTCTTTCCTTTCTCAAGGTTAGAAACCTATCCTCATCACTTTTCATGTGCTTTGAGCAACCACTGTCAACATACCAACCACATTTCTTATGTTTAGCTTGTAGAGAACGTGTGCATTCTTCATTGTTGAACTGATTCTTCTTTCTTATCCATATTATTTGAGGTTCTTGTTTATGATTGTTGTTATTATTTTGTGATTATCTTGGAGGAACTGTCAATCTACAATATTTGGTCATGCATCCAAAGTTTTTTCACTTGTATCATTCCATCTCATTAATCAAGAATTCAAATATATTGTAGTTTTTGTTATGTGTTTCACTAGGCCTTCTTGAAAAATCATTCCATGCATAACTTTCATGGTTGTCTCTGTTCTTATTATTAGCTCTGAAATTCACAACCTCATGTCCAAAATTGTTACATTAATAACATAAACCAAGAAAGATAGTTTGATACCTGGGAGATGTAGATTTTTTAAAACGAGTCACTCTTCCAAAACCTTCTTCTTCTTGATGCCTTCTTGTTTCTGACTGTTGTTGATTTTGAAATCTGAATATTTTGGGTGGATGAGTGCCTCTGTGATCTTCCTTGTAAAAATTATTGTCTCCTCTGATTGTCTCTGCATATATTCTTGGTTGTGTTTCTTGATATATTGTTTTGGTGATTGATCCCTTTTCTTTTTGGTTCTATCCAAGTCCATACTTGTCACGATTTTGCCTTTGACTCCTAATAATATCGTCCAAAAATTTTGAGTTGTTCTGCATGTTTTTCTTTTGAATGTATTTTCTCAATGTGAAAATATCTTCTTCCAAGCCTCCAATGATCCTATCCTTTTCTTCCAACCTTTATTTGAGTTCTTCTTCAATTCTTTTGTATTCTTTAGCTTGGATTTTTAATTTAGTGATCATCTTCTCTAGTTCTTCTGATCCGGGATCTTTTTTCCAGGTGACTTATTAAAGAATGTTATTAAATGAGCATAAACAAAAGTACACCATAAATAAGGAAAATCACAAAAGGAAAGAGACATAATCATGCAATATGAACACAAAGAACATGATAACAGAGTTCGTCCCTGGTGGACTACCTCTTTGGATCCTACTCTCAAATGGGTAGGTCCTTTTATTAAATCCACAAAAGAATTGGGAAAAATACATAAGTATACCTCATTCTGGAGCTAATCTACATAATCTTTGCTCAGATCAGAAAACTAACACCACCACTGGGTTTGGGGCATCGTTTTACCTAAAAATGACTGTCTCCACGCCTCGATCCGAGTCTGACACTTTTTGGCCTAAGAGGCACTCCTGCCTCAGTTTCCATGCCACTGCCTCTGCAATAGTTGACTAAGAAATCTCGAAAAGCATGCTCCAGTCCATACACAGTCCATACAGGTGCACTTGGACTCCTCCGTCCTGCTCTATCTTCTTCCCCCGAATGCATTGGCGAATCCCCTTCTTATACAATTTGTGTGTGGTTATGAAATAAGTGAGTTTGTTGGTGCATTGGTTGTGGTGGCTAAGTTTAGAACTTGGTTAAGCGGAGGTCCTAGGGTTGAATCCCACAAGCCTTCCCTTTTATACATATGGTTATAATGAAAATGGCGCGCTCTGCTAAATATACTAGGCGGTTGCTAAAACGATGGGCAATTGGCAGAATATGCTAAATATAGTGGAGGATAGTTAGATGAGCCCCTAGGTTGGAAGAAGGTTCCATATATTGTGGCTGCATGCATTAAACATAGAACCAAGGGCTGGGCTGAAGGCCAAGCCCCTTCCTTTGGCACCCATATCAAACCTTACAGTTAAATAATATGTGCACCATATTATAAACAAGGGACATAGTATGGTGTAGTGGTAGCATAGAGTTATGGGGCCTTTGGGCTAGAGAGGTCATGCGTTCAACTCCTATGGAGTCATAACAATTTTGGTCATGCCAACAATTGGAGGGGTCCCACATGGCACCATATAATTTGTCCAAGAAAATGTAACTTGTCACCACATAACTCATCCATGTCTCTACCTTTCCATACCATCCCATTCCAACTCAGTTGTACAAACGTGCCACATGTCACCCTTGCAATGGTGCCATGTGTCACCTTGATTTTTTGACCTTTGACCAAGTTTGACCTAAACTTTGACTGCTTATAAATTTTTATCTGTAACTTCATTTGTGCCATTAGAAATCTTGCGACGCACTCTTCACAATCATGCCCTTTTCACCGAGTTTTGGGAACTTTGAATTTTTTCCCTTTTGGTCTCTATTGAAGCCATTCTGAGGATTTTGATTTTCTTATGTGCCTTTTGAGTTGTTCTTAGCCTTCTCTGGATCCTTTTTGGATTATACTTTCCCACTGAGATCTTTTTGGACCACCAAAAGCTTTCATTAATCAACTGGTAAGTGAAGGAAAAGTCCCGTAAGTGAAGGAAAAGTCCCTTCACTTTGTCCTTCTCAATCCACTTTGTCTTTCTTGGATGTGTGCCCTTTAATCCTACTCAAAGATAATCAACATCACCCCTATGTGAAGTCCTCGTCCTTTTCTCTAGGATGATATCTTCCTATAACGCATCCAAGTACTCAGGTGCAAACTCATCAACTAAAGGAATTGAAACTTCCTCATCCTGATCCATGATCATGGGAGGCTCAAAAAGTTTCAAGTTCTCTACGTTCACAATGGAGTAAATCTACATATAAGGTGGAATATATAAACGAAAAAACATTAGTGCCACGTTTCTCCAAGATAGTGAAGGGTCCATATCATATGGGCTTGAGTTTCTTGCCTTCACCCTTCAATTGTTCCTTGCTGATGTGAAGCCATACTCGGTCTCCAACATGGAACTAATGATCAAACTTGTTCTTGTCATGCTGAGATTTATACTATTCTTGACTCTTCTCCAACTATTCCCTGACTGCTTGGTGTATCTGTTGAATCCTCCGGATGAACTTGCGGGTTCTATCCTCTGTTCGTTATTCATTCACATCGACATCTCTCCCATACATCAAGTCCAAAGGAACCTTTGGTAGGTACCCAAAACATGTCTCAAAAGGTGAACTCTGAGTGGATGAATGTAAAACTCGGTTATAAGCATGTTCTATATAAGGTATTTGTTCATCCCATAACTTAGGATGCTTACTGTAGTAGTCTTGAAGAAAAAGTACCACTGTTTTGTTTACCACCTCTGTCTGTCCATCGGTCTGTGGATGAAAAGAAATGCTCCTCTTCAATTTGGCATCCATCATTCTCCACAAGCTAGTCCAAAAATCCCCAAGGAATCGAGTATCTCTATCCGAGACAATGGACGTGGGTAAACCAAAGTGAATCCAAACATGTTGAAAGAAGAGACTAGAAGTCTATTCAACATTGATATTCTTTTTACATGGCATCAAGATACACATTGTTTTGAACCTATCCACTACAACATACGAATAATCATGACCCCCTTTGGTCATTGGTAAACCCCCTACAAAATCCATGGAGACACTTTCCCATGGATAGGATGGAGCATGAAGTGGTGAGTATAGCCCCAATTTTCTATTAGTGGGCTTACAAGTAGAACACATCACACACCCATTTACATATTTAGTTACAATTTCTTTCATTTGAGGCCAATAACAAAACCTATGCAAATGAGCCATAGTTTTTCCTACCCCAAAATGCCCAGACACAAGAGAACTATGAGCTTCTCGTATCACATAGACTTGTTCACTTGTAGGAATAAATATCTTCCCAAGATGATAGAGTAACTTTCCCTGCAGACAATAGTTCTTTACTTGTGCACCATGGGTTAGCTTCTCATATACGTCTTTAAAATCTTCATCGATGGCACATTGCTCTACATATCTATCATGGGATAAATAAGTATCCTTCAAAATAATAGAAGCAACAATAGAAGGTTTAGAAAGCATATCGACTACCTTGTTACTTGTACCCTTCTTGTACTTGATTACCAAATGAAATTATTGTTGAAAACCCATCCATCTATGATCCATCAGATCTCAACTTTAGTGCATGAAAAGTTTTAAAAAAATGCTTTACTAGTTTGCTTGATTCATAAAATAGCATTAACAATCAATTGAAATGCTTATAAACTGAAATGACAACAAACTGAAATAAAAACAAGCTGAAACAGAAAGAGAATCAGAAAATGAGAGTCACAAACAGAAGTTGATAACGGAGTTCACCCCCTTCACTGGGCTACATCTCCGGGTCCCTCTCCAATGGGTACCGATCCAATTAATAGCCTAAAAATTGTACATATGGTTCTGGAATTTCTGAAAATCAACTTCAGGAGTTGCAGAAAAATAGAATGCTGGACAGAAAGTCTTCAAGACCTCCTCTCTTGGAAATTACAATTGGCCTTCATAAGGCAAAGAAGCCAAATAATATCAGAGAATGGTCGACTTCAATAGAAACAACATCTGGATAATTTACAACAAAACTCTATTTTCCCATACTCACTGAAACCCCTATTTATAAAACTGCAGGTCGCACGTTCAAACCCGATTCTGTTGCATTTGTTCTATCCCTGCAATATTTCAATAACAACAGAATGATGGTCTGTATTCTAAACAAGGCTGAATCTCCTAAAATATGGCTAGAATCGTGCTGTAACAACGTTCAGTGGGAGGATAGATCACAGGTTCGAATCGTTTTAGCAGATACAATGTATATATTATGGTTATAATAACCATATGTTACTTGTTTTAAATCTTGCCAAAATGTTTCAAACGAGATTGTTCCACATCACATGCTAAATGCCAACCCATCCATGTGACAAAGTTGTTCCATATCCCCAAAACGTTGCAACAGGGCTATACATGCTATCCACCATACCATATTTGGTATTGCAAATCCCGCGAGTTGTACGCTATCTCTGCCAAATCTGAACTCCCCTATCTATGCACCGCTAGATGTGAACTCTACCAAATGGAAACTCCGCCAAAACTGAACCAAATGTTATATCCACATCGTATGAATATCCGCTAACTCAGAGCTGTGCCAAAAAAATGGAACCATATGTTATAAATGGAATGTTACACATATCCCGTTATCCAAACGTTGCAACCAACTCCATGCACATATGTTGACTCACAAAACGTTGCAATGACCGCCAGATTTTCGTTGCAAACCGCCAGCCACTAACTGCGCACGATGTTACAAATCGCCTGTTGTGACCACTTGACTGTGCACCAAACCGTATGATGTTACCATTAACCATGCAAGATTTTCACAAATGTTAAGGAATGGACGTTGAACTGTGCACTGACTATGCCACATGTGTTTCAACCAAATGTTACCCATACATTGACCGCGCCATACCATATAATTACACCAAATGATATACCAAATGTTACAACAAATCCCATTTAGCATTGTTATAACGGTCGGATATGTTACAACCAACCTTGTGACATAACAAAACTTCGCACCATCTCACATATATAGGATATTCATTGAAATGGGTTTGAAAACATGTGTTTGGTTTAGTTTATGTGACTCATCCTTTAAGCGTCGACCCATGGGACATAGTCTAGCTTTGATTTGTTTTCATATTTTTTGTTTTTGAACCATATTTTAATAACCATTGTACCATTTTCTCTTGACTCTGGATCAGTGTAATCTCTGAAGACGAATAACCCCCTGGATCATTCCTCCCCATTGGAGAGCTTTTGGACCTCCAAAAGCCTAGATCACCCTGCAGGTAAGTGAGGGTACAATTACCTCACCTTTCCAATCTCCATACATCCTACCTTGCTTAGAATCTGCATATTAGTCTCCTTGTCCATGACCAAAGGAGGTTAATACCATTTAAAATTCTTTGCATATACAACTATATTCATTGGAGATAAGCTCAAATAGAAAGAATTTTTACACTTCTTTTCAAAGATCTCAAAATGATCATAAACAAAATTGAGCTTTTTACCTTTCAATCTTCCCTTGGTGATCTGTAACCAAACTTGTTTTTCAACCTCAAACAGATGATGATTTTCATGCCTGACTTTGCAAATTGCCCGGCTCTTCTCCTGTTGTTCTTGCACTATCAACTGCACTGTTTTCTTTGTATCATGATGTCCACCTCTCACATCTTTTGTGCCAAAAGAAAAGTCCACATGTGACTTCAACAGATAACAAAAACAAGTCTCAAAAGGAGTTTTAATGCACTGCATGTGTTGCAACTGTTCACCCCAAACTTTAGGATGTTCATCACAATAATTTTGAAGACATTGAATGATTGTTCTACTTACTACCCATGTTTTCCCAACATGTGGATAATACATTGTGCTCCTTTCAAGATTAATGTCCCTAAGACTCCATGAAACTGACCAAAATTGCCCCAATATTTGGAAGTGTTGAACATGTACAATAGTCATAGGAAGCCCAACATGAACCCCAATATACTGAAAGCACAAACTAATTGGTATTCTCCCATCAAAGTCCCTTACAACATCTTTACAACGACGAGATGAAGCATGAATAGGTGTGTACAATCCCAACCCTTTATCAATAGTATTGCACATCACACAATTCCTTACATAATCATGAACAGTCTTTTGAATAATCATCCGATTCATGCCAAGATTTGGAAGAGGCATGCTTTGCTGCAACTGTACTTCATGTTGTACATCTCTAGTAAGTGATAGTCCTTCAGGTCCCTGTAACAAAGCACCATACTGGGGAACACTTTTAATTAATTTAATTCCATGTTCCAGATTACCACTTTCCAATGATTTACATTTAACCACCATTAATACAAACTTCCTACTAGCATTCACTATCATTTTCATTTGACTTGTAGTGACTAATGATAGATTTGTTTTCATATGATGTGCACGAACAATGTATTCCACACCATATTTAAAAAGATGATATTTGTTCTGATCTCTATAAAAGAATGCTTTCCGGTCATACAAATATGGACTCCCAAGTACAATTCCACAAATATCTAGTGGCACTACATCCAGTTCTACCTCATCCATAAACTTTTCAGTGATTGCAAATTTTAAAACACATTTCTTTGTAACTTGCAATTGTGTATCATTAGTAACCCAACCAAGAGGATAGGGTTTTTCATGAGGACTAGTAACTAGATTAATTTTCTTAGCCACTTCTTCTGATATCAAATTGACTTGAGAACCACTATAAAACAATGTATCAATCTTTGTATGATTTGTAATGACACGAACATGAAACAGTTCACTTCTTCTCTTATCACTTTGCATAGAAGTAGATGGCAGATTTGTACTTGTACTTGCACATGAATTAAAACTTAAACTTGCATCAATGGAAAGAGATATATCTTTATCTTTACCTCGGATCCCTATTGCTGTGATCTTAGTCTCATCACCTGAATCAGATCCCAAATCCTGAATCACTGTTGCAGTAGCTGCTTGATTATATTTGTCTTCGTTTTTATTTCTTCCCATCCACTTTGGCTTTAATTCTGGATGAAGTTTCCAACACTTAGAAACATCATGCCCTTTCTAACAATGTGAGCATGTGGGTTTTTCACCTTCTTTCTTGATGGTAGATGATTTCTTTCCCTTTTCTTTGCTTTTATCTTTTTTTTCAAGTTTAGATGATTTCTTCATAAAAGAATCATTATCATGCTTACCCCTAGCTTCTAAATGTGTAGCTTGAACACATACATCATCCAAATTACTGGGGTTAAACATCAACAAAGTATGTCACAAATAAGAATGCATGCCACCAATATACTTAAGAAGAGTTTCTTGTGTATCCAATGCAACATTCAATGCAATAGCCCTTTTCCTGAATTCATGAGTATATTATTGTATGCTTTGTCCTTTAGCTTGTCTAAAAGTTTTCCAGCTCATTATTAATTGTTGCATGTGACCTAAAGGATAAAATTTCTTTTTTAATACTTCAATGAATTCATTCCAAACTGAAATTATTTTACCATGCTTTCGAAGATCTTGCTGAATATTGCTCTCCCACCAAGTAAGAGCCATCCCACTCATTCACAAAGTGGCCAACTAAATCTTGGAAGGGTCATCATTAATGCCCCGCACCCTRTAGTATACTTCAAGCTGCTTGATCCAATTGTCTAACTTTTCAGCATCTAAATCTCCATTATAAATTGGTAATTCAAACTTTACATCCAATTTGAAATATGGCATATTAGAATTTGCATTATTTGAATGAGAAGTATGAGAAGAAGAGAAAGTTTGATTAGTTTAAGGAGGATCACCATCACCTCCTACTCCTTTGCCCTTTTCTTCCTTCTTCACTTCTGCATCTTTGGATGAAGCTCCTTCTTCCTTCTTCTTCCTTTCTGCTCGTTCATTGAGAAGAATTTCCGTCATGGCTTTCATGCTGATAAAATCCTCCAAAAAATCAGTTTCGGAAACAACATGCTTTTCCTGTTCTGTATGTCCTTCTTCTTCCCCTCGTGGAGAAGACATGGTTGTTCTCGAAAATGTCCTCCTCGAGCCAATCTCAGGTTCGCCTTCTACTAGTTCTCCTTCACCAAGTTTCGACTTGGACCTGGTAAGCATTCACAAACTTTGCACAAGCAGTTAACCTACTCTGATACCATAACATGATCCATCGGATCTCAACTTTAGTGCATTAAAAGTTTTTAAAAAATGCTTTACTAGTTTGCTTGATTCATAAAATAGCATTAACAATCAATTGAAATGCTTATAAACTGAAATGACAACAAACTGAAACAAAAACAAGTTGAAATAGAAAGAGAATCAGAAAATGAGAGTCACAAACAGAAGCTGATAATGGAGTTCACCCCCTTCATTGGGCTATGTCTCCGGGTCCCTCTCCAATGGGTACCGATCCAATTAATAGCTTAAAAATGGTACATATGGTTCTGGAATTTCTGAAAATCAACTTCAGCAGTTGCAGAAAAACAGAATGCTGGACAGAAAGTCTTCAAGACCTCCTCTCTTGGAAATTACAATTGGCCTTCATAAGGAAAAGAAGCCAAATAATATCAGAGAATGGTCGACTTCAACAGAAACAACATCTGGATAATTTATAGCAAAACACTCTTTTCTCGTACTGGCTAAAACCCCTGTTTATAAAGCTGCAGGTCACACGTTCAAACCCGATTCTGTTGCATTTGTTCTATCCCTGCAAGATTTCAATAACAACAGAATGATGCTCTATATTCTAAATAAGGCTGAATCTCCTGAAACATGGCTAGAATCGTGCTGTAACAACGTTCAATGGGAGGATAGATCATGGGTTCGACTCGTTTTAGCAGATACAATGTATATATTATGGTTATAATAACCATATGTTACTTGTTTTAAATCTTGCCAAAACGTTTCAAACGAGACTGTTCCACATCACATGCTAAATGCCAACCCATCCATGTGATAGAGTTGTTCCATATCCCCAAAACGTTGCAACAGGGTTGTACATGATATCCACCATACCATATTTGGTATTGCAAATCCCGCGAGGTGTACGCTATCTCTGCCAAATCTGAACTTCCCTATCTGTGCACCACTAGATGTGAACTCTGCCAAATGGAAACTCCGCCAAAACTGAACCAAATGTTATATCCACATTGGATGAATATCCGCTAACTCAGAGTTGTGCCAAAAAAAGCGGAACCATATGTTATAAATGGAACGTTACACATATCCTGTTATCCAAACATTGCAACCAACTCCACGCACATATGTTGACTCACAAAACGTTGCAATGACTGCCAGATTTTCATTGCAAACCGCCAGCCACTAACTGCACACGATGTTACAAACCGCTGGCTGTGACCACTTGACTGTGCACCAAATCGTATGATGTTACCATTAACCGTGCGGGCTTTTCACAAATGTTAAGGAATGGACGTTGAACCGTGCACCAACTATTCCACATGTGTTTCAACCAAACGTTACCCATATGTTGACCATGCCATACCATATAATTACACCAAATGATATACCAAATGTTACAACAAATCCCATTTAACATTGTTATAACAGTCGGATATGTTACAACTAAGCTTGTGACATAACAAAACTTCGCACCATGTCACATATATAGGTTATTCATTGAAATGGGTTTGAAAACATGTGTTTGGTTTAGTTTATGTGACTCATCCTTTAAGTGCCGACCCATGGGACATAGTCTAGCTTTGATTTGTTTTCATATTTTTTGTTTTTGAACCATATTTTAATAACCATTGTACCATTTTCTCTTGACTCTGGATCAGTGTAATCTTTGAAGAGGAATGACCCCCTGGATCAATCTGTAGTGCTGATATTGTTGCAGTTTGGTCTGTGCTTGAAGATACTGTAAGGGCTGGTGATCTATATGTATAATTTTTTCCTTCCCTAAAAAGTAGTTCTTCCATTTATTTACACTTTGAAATAATCCATACAACTCTTTATCATATGTAGGATAGTTAACAACGACTTGGTTAAAAGTCTCAGAGTGGTAACAAATAGGCTTACGATATTGCATCAATACTACAGCCATGGCATATCCGCTCGCATCTGTCTCGATCTCGAATGACTACTGAAGATTCGACAGTGCTAATACTGGTGCAGTATTGATCTTCTCCGTCAAAATGTTGAAAGATTTGTGTTTCTTTCCTTCCCACTGAAAAGTGTTCTTCACATTGGTTAAGGCATGCAAATGAGCTGCTATAAAGGAGAAGTTGGGAATGAATCTCCTCCAATACTGGGCTGTACCCAAGAATCTTCGGATCTTTGATACACTTTTTGGCTCAGAACATTTTACAATCACATCAATTTTGGAAGGATCAATCTTCAATTGTCCTCCTCCCATGATATGACCTGAGTATACAAGTGCAGTCTTTCCAAATTCACATTTCGACATTTTCACATACAACGTTTACCTTTGCGAAGTATCCAATACTTGTTTTACATGCCTTACATGTTCATCCCAAGTCCCACTAAAAACAAGAATGTCGTCTAAATATACAATCACAAATTCATCAAGGAAAGGATTGAATACATCATTCATCACACACATGAAAGTTGTCGGAGAATTGCAAATCCCAAACGACATAACTAACCACTCAAACAATCCTTGTTTGGTTGTAAAGGCAGTCTTCCATGCACCCTATTCTGCAACTGTTACACATTATTTTCTTCACCCCTATGACCATTAATGATGTAAATCTATCCTTTGTCTTTAGAAGGATTAGTGGCCCGAATTCTTGAAGAAAGAAGGGAGAAGAACTTTGCCTGAGACAAGAAGTTGTATTTTCCTTTGTAAAAACCCTAGTAAGGAGGATCGTCACACCTTGTCCAGTTCTAGGGTTGTGGCGATCCCAAATCTTTGCATGTTGTACTATACCCAGCCTATGAAATCGTCGCACTTTGCTCAATTCTATGGGTGCGATGATTTTTGTACGTGGGAAAAATGAGCATCTTCTCGATGTTTATATAAGGAAAAGATTCTATGGTGAGGTGGGCTCTGATTGGTTTTCATCTTACTCTCTTTTCTGATTTAGTGGGATCATCCTAACCTCCTCACCTTATCCTCTTCATCTTATAAAAGGAGAGGATCTCTCATGGAGAAAGTTAGCTTGGGCATATTAGGTTGGATTGAGTTGGCTAGGTTTTGGTGTGAGCTTGAGTAATTTTTTTGGCTTAGAGCTTTGCTTTGTCAAAATAGATTGTTGATCTTAGAATCCATGGAAGAAGAAGTTTGTGGGATGAAAGGAATTGTTGGAAGGGACATTACAACATCAAGGCATAGGTTGTATTCTCCTTTTCATATTTCTAATACAACAATATATTTCTTTCCCATAAAATTATCCTTATTTTATTGTATGACTCCTTGATAACATACATAGGTTTTGTTGAGTATACGTTGTTTCTTTCACTTCATTGGCTTGTGTATTTCTACGAGTTCGACATGTCATAATCCTTGGAACGGAGAAAGGATGACACTAGCGAGGACAAACAACATTTAAACAATATGTCATTTATCTCTTGTTAGTTAGTATGCTTGATGATCAAAACTTAGGGGAAGTTTTATATTCTGTCTTGTTTTGTTCTAGTTTCGGGGTGAACGTAGGGAGATCTATTTGTGTCTGCACTTACCGATTAGTCTAATAACAAAATTGGCAGCCATACTGGGGAACAAATTGTTTTCCTAGTTTGTCTTGATTTCTTTCTTTGATTGCTTGGGTTCTATTTTTTGAGTCACTGGGAGATCCAACTTGACTCTCTGACTGTTAAACTTCACTGGAAAAACCTTCATGCTTTTTAATTTTTCCATTTTTTCCTTTGATCATCGCACCCTGATTTGAGGGAAAGTGCGATGATTTAGGATCACCACACTTCAACTTACAAAGATAGTGTGACGTCGTCACACTGTGGTTTTTTACACCCTGTGATGATCTAGGATCATCGCACTGTGTTCGTCTTATAACCTACGACGATTTGGATTTTTTTTTATCTTTTAGTGTTTTTACATGCCTAGATCTGTGATAAGTGTTTAGGGTGATTTGTTGGGTCTTTTATAGTCTGCTTGACATCATCTTTTGTTCTTTTAGCCATCTCTGATTTTCTCTAGCTTGTTTTCTTTTGAAATATTTGATCTCTTTCTTTGAGTGTCTTTCATTTACAAAGCTTTGTTTTTTCTTTAGAATTGTTTAGTGAAATATCACTTCTTTTTCTGAATAGTTCGTGTTAAAAGAAAAATTATAGTTTGGGTCGCTATTGTTTTGAAGAATCTCACTATTAATTTTAGTGTATCTTTGAAACAAAGAATTTTAATTTCTTTCTTTGCATTAGATTGAGGGCATCTTTGCATTTCAAGTAGCAAAATTGCATGGTTTTTAGCATTTTTAATCTTGAATTCTTTAAAAATTGGGGGGGGCAAGAATCATGTATTGGTGTACAGTCTCTTAGGCCCATTTCTTGAAAATCTTGATATTAATTATTTTAATAAAATTTTGGGACATTTTGCATCTTGGAATGATAAACGTTTTTCTCCTTCTCGTAATATAGCTTTCATAGAAGTGAAATATTTGCATTCTCATTTATTTGCATTGTTTAGAGTTTGTCAAAACATCATTTAGTCCATGCCATTTTCCTCTTGAGTAACGACAACCTTAAAATAAAGCGCTTATAAAAATTGATTAGACATTTTTATATTTTCTGGTAGAAAACCTACATTAGATTATTTGTAGGGCTTTGAAATAGGTGTGAAAGATAAATTTGCAAAGTTGCAAACAAACATAGTATCTTTTGATAGGGAGAGTTAAAATCCACTTGCTACATTTTTTCCTAGGAATCCCTTCTAACACGAGGGTCAATCACGATTTCTCATTAGGAATGGAAGATTTACTAACCCTGCTTTGTTTGTCTTAGTGTTGAGATTATGCGTATTATTGGGGGTCACTTGCGAAGAAAATCTTGTGGGGACTTTCTCGAGTTGATTTCGGGCTTAGATACCCTGCCTTTGCATGTGGATTAGACTGTCGACTATTTCCCTAGGAATCATTGTAGTAATTGGTAACCTTAGTGGCCTATCTCTTTAGGTTATTTACATGAGGTGACTGTGGAGGGAAAAGTCTTCATGGTAGCTGGAATCGACATTGGCCAAACTCACTCAGGCTCCTTGGAGGGTATACCCACGATTATGTGTGGGAGCTTGCACCAAGGCGTAAGTCCGTCAAGTAGTTTGTAAGCGTAACTTTTTCACCCTCTCTATCTCATCCCCTTCTTATATTTTTCCCGCGACGTTGGATTTCATCACCAACTAGTGCGTTCATTATAAGAAGGTATTGTTTGCTTGTTTTCTTCCTAGATTTTTAGCATGTGTTGTTTGTTTTCCCTTGAAGACTCTAGGATGGATTTGTTTTTAATGGCGCCAGTTCCCAAAATGACCAATGAGGGAACCCATTTGTGAGGGGAACCTTTTGTTTTTCCTTCTTACGAGAACATTGGTCCTCCTCACATTGCTACTTTGAGCCTTCCAGGTCTCACAATTGGATTACCGGTATGGTGGTTTTCCACTCAGGTAATCTTGAATGCAGCTAGTGATTCGTTTGTAAGAAATTTCCCCCAATAGAATCAACCTCATGTTGATCCTTCGCCTTATTCACCAGTAAGATATTCTTCACCTTCTTCAATAGCAATGTACTCTTCCATTTCATCTTCTTCGCCAAGTGAAAACTCTAAAGCTAGTAAATTGGTGGATAAGAAGAAGAAGAAAAGGAAGAAGAAGAAAAGGAAGAATAATAAGAAGAAAAATAAGAAAGGGTCTAAATCTCCAACCACTGCCAGATATTTTGGAAAACCACCAGTTATTGATAATCGTGTTGGGAGTGTTGATGATTCTAAGATCACCCAAATAACCCATAATCCCAAGTACCCTTGTAGGCTTTGTAAGGGTAACCATCTTCTTAAGGATTTCCCTGGTTTATCCAAGGTTATAGAAGCATGGTCTACACACCCTCTCCAACCCATGCTCTCAACCTCTGAACAACATGTTGATGACCTCCCGTCAACTAGTCAGGATACTGTTGGGAAGAAGAAAAGTGGAGTCAAGTTCCCATGTATGTTATGCAAAGGGAGTCATCAAAATCACCTTTTCCCTCGTATGGAAGAAGCCTTGAAATTACTGGAAGACATGACTACTTCCTAACCTCAACTTCCAATTTCTTATCACAAGCTTACTCTTGACACACCTGTAGTTGATGGAATGAGTAATCCGGTCCCTTCATCAGTCAGTCTGGTTGATCATATGGTCAATATGGTCACATCCTTAGTTGAACTAGTTGAAAAAGTGGTCGATCCGATCCCATCTTTGGTCTATCCCACTCTCCCATTAGAGAGTGAAACCTAAGAAGTTGATCTGTTTCCACTCGTCGAATCCATTATCCCCTTGGAGAATGCAACTCAAGTGGTCAATTTGATCTCATCATCATTCGATCCTACTCTCCCGCTAGAGACTAAACCTGAAACATCCCACATTTTTCTCGTTGATACAAATTCTACTGTGCTAGGGAGAATTTCTCCTTCTCCCGTGGAACCCCCTCCAAGTAATGAGTCCATCCTTTTTGATTGGGGTGCGCTAACTAGACCTCATCCTCCCTCTCACATTCCTTTCAATATTACAGTACAAGTTTGTAGTCGGGACGTTCCTCAGACATTAATAGATGAAGGTGCATCCATTAGTATTTTTTCCTCTATTGCTTGGCAAGATTTGGGTTATCCTCGGCTTGTGCCGGTTACGCAGAATCTGTTAGATTTTAACAGAAGAACCAATCACCCTTTAGGAGTCCTTCCTCAGTTTCCTATAACTTTGGAAAGGAAAATTGTCTTTATTGATGTTATGGTAGTCCAGAATCCCTTAGATTTTGTTTTACTCCTCGGGCGAGATTATGTCTATGCCATTAAAGCTATTGTGTCCACTCTTTTTCGTTTCATATCTTTCCCTCACGATGGAATAATTGTGACTGTTGATCAACTTTCATTTTTTTTCCTTGACTTTACCATCAACTCAATGAATTCCCTAAACGATTCATATATGCATTCGGTATCGCCCCCGCCACGGGTCAGTTATGTGGCATTGTCTCCCATGACTTCAGCTACCGATGTAGATGAGCCTCTCATTGTAAGCTCAATATATTATGACTTGGATCCGATAGTTGACATGGCTATCTCTTTGGTAGGGCTATTGGAGCCTGACCTCCTTACCCCTATCGTGACCCTCTTGGAAGATTGGTTGTTGTCATTGATGTCAACCCTAGTCATGGTTTTTGGACCGTAAGATTGATGAAGGTATTTGGACATGAAGGAAAATGAGCATGTAGATACAAGACCCATGGATGGATATTATACATCATGTTGTTTCCAGTGGTATGTGGCATGTCACGTGGATCCTCATGGTTGTGGAGAAATGAATTTTTGAAGATGACAAAGTGAATTGAAGAAGGAAGTACATGTAGGCCCTGAAGATAATTAAAGAAAAGAATTACAAAATAAGAAAGTGTCAGGTCCTCCATAATATTAAAAGGAAGTGACATAAATGGTATAAATAAATATCATTCTACATTCATTTGACAAATTTCAGAGGAAATCAGAAGTAAAGAAGGTCGAATTTCAAGGGAGGATAAAGTTTTTTGGTGATGTGTTCTAAGGTATGTTATTTTCAGGTCATCTTACCAATTTTGCTATAACATTTTTTATAGTATGATTAAGATGGTGAAACTACTATGGTATTGAGAATACATACCAAGGTACCTATGGTAAAATTTTCATCTCTTGATTCACTATAATTATGGAGATACACTATGTGGGAGATAGGGTTTTTGACTAGTCCCGAAGTTAGTCAATAAACAGGTGTTCCGAATAAAAAGTCATAACTTATTCATAGAGAATCCAAATGAAGTGGGACAAATTGGATTGGAAATAGTATGGAATTTATTTTCTTTTTTGCGGGTTTCATAATATTATGTTAAATATTGAGCACAGAGCATTCTGTACAAGTTTGGTCTCCTGAATAAACCAGAATTGAACAAAGTCTACCATTCTCTCTATAACTTCTTTTTGTGTGGAAGGAAGGGGCAAGGATGGAGAGTTAAATCCTCTCTTTATATTAGAGTACTGTATATTCCTCTTGTATTTTTATCCCTCCCTTTACATTTGGAAGCTGTAGCTACCTTTGGAAGTCATTACTTCCTTTGAACAATGACTATTGATTATTTCTCATATATTGTGCATGGTGTATTGTGGTGTATTGGTGTAACTCTTATACTATTGTTCATTTATCATTGGATATAGTTGAATGGTTTAAGTATAAGTTGAAAAAGGTTTTAAATTGTACTTGATACTGATTCACCCCCCTCTTAGTATCAACAATTTGTATCAGAGCAGGTTGCCTTCAGAATAGTTTAACCACTGGGAGGAAAATCTTGAGAAGAGATGGATGACCATGAGCACATTTCAAATGGGATTCAAAAATTTGATGGAAGAAATTATGCATACTGGAGTGATAGAGTGAAAAATTACCTGACGGCTTTGGGAGTAGACATTTGGTACTCAGTTGTAAATGGCTATGTAATCCCAAATAATGCTCCAACTGATCCAAATGAGAAGAAGCTTATGAGTTGTAATTCAAAAGCCATACATGTTATTCTAGCAGCATTGGAGCTAACCATTTCTAGAAAATTGATGGGCTGCAACACTGCTAAAGAGGTATGGGAAAAACTCAAGAGTATCTATGAAGGTGATCCAAAAGTTAAGCAGGTCAAGCTTCAACGACATAGAGCAGAATTTGAAAATTTGAAGATAAATGAAAAGGAAGATATTGCAACCTATCTTCTTAGAGTTGATGAAGTTGTTAATGCTATCAGAGGATTAGGTGAAGAGCTCGATGAATTGTTGGTTGTACAAAAAGTGTTGAGATCACTTCTCTTGAAGTATGATGCTAAGGTCTCCGCCATTGAAGAAACTAGGGACTTGACCAAAATGACAATGGATGAATTACATGGGTCTCTTATAGCATATCAAATGAGAATAGGTACAGAAAGTGATCAACCAAACAATGAAGCAACCTTTAAATCCATAATGAAGACAAAATACAAGGATAATGACCTTGATGAAGAAATAACAAATTTTGTAAGAAGGTTTCAGAAGGGAAGTGGAAGATACAAAGGTAAGTCTCCTCTCAAATGCTTTAACTATGGTAAAATATGACATATTGTTGAAAACTGCTACTATAAAAAGAGAAGTATCAACAATAAAAAGAGCTTCTACTCCAAGGATGATGACATCTCCTCAAATGAGAGTGATGAAGAAGATAATGATGGAGGAGAAGTCCTCTTTATAACCCAAGAAACCCAGGATGATGATCGCACTAATTTTAAAGAAGAAGAAATCATTTGTGAAGAAGATTCAGACGAAGAAACCAACCTTGATTCCTTTTGGGGATACAAAGACAATGCAGAGAGTGAATAACAAGATGAGAATCTTGAAAAGTTGAAGCATGTTGAAAATGAAAATAGCAAGCTTAGAAACACAAACATAATACTAAAAGGTGAATTGAGTAGTTGTGAAGAAGAGAATTACAAGCTTGAACAGACCATTAATATCTTGAAGGAACAATTAGAAGATTATGAGAAATTGAAAGCAGAATTGGATCACACAAAAGGGGAGCTACTATTGACAACAAAAAAGTTGAAGAAGTTCAAAAAAAGCACTGAAAAATTAGATGAGATACTTAGCAATCAAAGATCTCCAAATGACAAGATAGGACTAGGATACAATGATAGTTTGAAGACAACAAAAAAAGAGAAGGAAGATGAAAATGATGAAACCAACACTCCAGAACAAGTTGAACAACAAGATAGAAGACTAGAATTCAGAAGGAATGAGACATCAAGAAGATCCTTTCCCATCAGGTATGAAAGAAATCATTATGAAGGAAACTATAGAAGAATAGATCATGAACCCAGATGGACCACACCATAAAGAATATCACTTATTTCCAGGTATCAAAATTTCTTTCTTGGACATTGTTGTACTTGTGGAAATTTTGGAGACAAGGCAATCAATTGTAGAATCAATGAAAGTAATAACTATGAAAGATACATGAATGGTGAAAATAGTAGATATGGAAATGTTCGTAGACCTATCAAAAAAAATTATAATCCATTTGACACATTAATGGATCAAAATATTGTATGTTACAAGTGCAATTATCTTGGTCATAAAGCACGAGATTGCAAAGAGATGAAGGAAGATAATCATATGCCAAATGTTTGTATACCAACTACAACATGGAAAAGGAAAGAAATTCCACAAAATGAAAATTGTCAAATAACATTGGTTGCTAAAGAATGGAAAGAAGAAGATGAATGGTTCATAGATAGTGGGTGCTCATCTCATATGACCGGAGATCAAAGAAAATTTTCTAGCTTGAAGAAAAAGGGTGGAAATGTTACATTTGGAGATGACTCATCTACTAAAATACTTGGAAAAGGAATTGTAAATCTTGGAAGAGAAAATGTAAATGTAGGAAAAGTTCTATTGGTTGAAGATATGAAGCATAATCTTGTCAGTTTTAGCAAATATGTGATCAAGGATACACTCTTACGTTTGACTCCCGAAAATGTAAAATCAAAGAAAATAACTCAGGAAGATTTTTTGCAACTACAACAAGAAGACCGAACAACATATACATCCTAGACATGAATAAGAGAGAGAAGATACAAGCCATAGAAAAGGATTCCAAGGAAGAAAATGTCGCAAAGACTGAAAATAAGGATGAAGTATTATTGAGTGCCACATGTTCAGGGGGAGCAGCCCCAAAGAAGAGAGTTACATTTTGCCATTAAACTCAGGGGGAGAAGCCCTACCCTTTTCCATTGATGTCAAAGGGGGAGAGAAATTGGGATCATGATGATAGGGGGAGAATGAGTGTTTCCATCAATGACAAAGGGGGATATTGTTGGAAGATTGGTTGTTGTCATTGATGTCAACTCTAGTCATGGGTTTTGGACCTCAATATTGATGAAGGTATTTGGACATGAAGGAAAATGAACATGTAGATACAAGACCCATGGATGGATAGTATACATCATGTTGTTTCCAGTGGTATGTGGCACATCATGTGGATCCCCATGGTTGAGGAGAAATGAATTTTTGAAGATGACAAAGTGAATTGAAGAAGGATGTACATGTAGGCCCTGAAGATAATTAAAGAAAAGAAATACAAAATAAGAAAGTGTCAGGTCGGCCCTAATGTTAAAAGGAAGTGACATAAATGGTATAAATAAATATCATTATACATTCATTTGACACACAAGTCTAATTTAAGAGGAAATCAGAAGTAAAGAAGGTTGGATTTCAAGGGAGGATGAAGTCTTTTGGTGATGCGTTCTAAGGTATGTTATTTTTAGGTCATCTTACCATTTTTGCTATAACTTTTTTTTCTAGAACGATTTATATGGTGACATTGCTATGGTATTGAGAAGACATATCAAGGTACCTATGGTAACTTTGTCAGTTCTTGATCCTCTATAATTATGGAGATACACTCTATGGAAGATAGGGTTTTTGACCAGTCCTGAAGCTAGTCAATAAATAGGTGTTCCGGGTAAAATAGTCATAAATTATTCATAGAGAATTGCAATGAAGTGGGACAAATTGTATTGGAAAGAGTACAGACTATATTTTCTTGCATGTGGGTTTCATAATATTATGTTAAATATTGAACGCGGGGAATTCTGTACAAATTTGGTCTCCTGAATAAACCATAATTGAACAAAGTCTACCATTCTCTCTATAACTTATTTTTGGGTGGAAGGAAGGGGCAAGGATGGAGAGTTAAATCCTCTCTTGATATTGGAGTACTGTATATTCCTATTGGAGGTTTATCCCTCCCTTTACATTTGTAATATGTAGCTACCTTTGGAAGTCATTACTTCCCTTGAACAATAACTATTGATTATTTCTCATATATTGTGCATGGTGTATTGTGGTGTATTGGTGTAAATATTATACTATTGTTCATTTCTCATTGGATATAGTTGAATGGTTTAAGTATAAGTTGAAAAAGGTTTTAAATTGTACTTGATACTGATTCACCCCCCTCTCAGTATAAACAAACCCTCAACATGAGTTCCTTCTAGAGTGTGTTTCTTCCATAAAGTGAAGTCTCTTGGAGGCCATGACCTAGTTTTTTCCCTTGACATGGTTTCCTTCCAGAGAACTATCTGCTTGGAAGATGTGATCAAGAAGAGAATATGTTGAGCATGGTTTTCTGATTTCAATCTCATTAAAAAATGAAACCAGTTGTGAGGATAGTTTTCGCGTCTCTGTAGAAAGCTCGTTAAAAATGAAACAAAGCTTACGAGCATAGTTGTTGTTTCTGTGTCAAGCTCTTTAAAAAATGAAATAGAGGTCTAGGGATTGAACCTGGATTCTTGAGCATAGTTATTTTCATGTGTCAAGCTCGTTAAAAAATGAAATACTTTTTCCCCTCTCTGTTTGAGTCAAGTCCTTCATCTAGTATTTGAAGCTTGATTTCATTCTCCTTTGTAGTTGGATGAAACGAAGCTTGGGGGGCATTTTCTTTCAGGGATTGTACTTCATGTTGAATTTATTTTGCTAGCTTCTTAAGCCGGGGGCTAAGTACCAACCATCCCTATGTTATGTGTTGGGAAGTCGCAAGCATAGTTTTCTATGGTTCAAGATTGTGTAAAAATGAAACCACCTACCTCAAGCATAGTTTCCTCTTGTTCAAGCTTGTGTAAAAATGAAACCAGGTCCAAGCATAGTTTTGGCTAGTTTTAAGCTTGTGTAAAAAATAAAATCTATCCCAAGCATAGTTTTGTTTTGTTTTAAGCTTGCGTAAAAATGAAAATAATCCCGAGCTTAGTATTTGTTCTTTCTCATGCTCGTAAATAAATGAGAATGTAATTGAGTATAATTTTATCACTTTTTCGGACTTGTAAAGGTTATATAAAAAATGAACCCCTTGGAGTTCCCTTTAATCTCTTTTTAGACTCTCTAAACATGAAAATATTGCCGAGCGATCTTATTCTTTTCACGCTCATTAAAGTATTTGAAGAAAATTTCTTTTGAGCGGTAGTTTATCTCTTTTTTTATCTCTTCAAAATAAATTACAAAAAAGGTGCAATATACCAGATGTAAAATATATGAATAACATAAATAAAATGCTAGTAATGGCAGAATAACAGTAATATAACCAGAACATTCACCACAATAACACTGAAATGATATGAGAATAATAACAGAAATAACACTTTGAATCTGAAAGTAATGTTCACAGGCCTCTTCGAGGGGGAAACCTCCAGTTGAGTAGAGATCTATTAAAATAATATTCAAGTTAGGGTTCTCATACCCTCAACTCCTATTTATACTAAAAAGAAGCATTTAGAGGAAGATCCTTCTAGAAACATAAGCTTCTATTAGGTCTTCTTACATCTGCGTTATTCTATTTTATTGAAAGGCCTTATTAATATTGACCTTTATTACATCTGAATATATTGTTCTACCCATGTGCGGGTTAGGACCCTAAGAAAAGGACATTTTGGAGTTTTCTTTAAGTGTTTTTCAGACTCTCTAAACATGAAAAGCCCCTGAGTTTTCTTTCTTTGGACTCGTAAAACAAGCATTGAAAGGACCTTATGGGACCGAACCACTCCTTCTGAGGGTTTGTTAAACATAATCCGAGGGACTCATCTGAAGGATGAGCTTACATTACAAGAATATGTTATCCTCCTCAATCTTGCCTAAAAATAAAGAGGTACTCACCAGAAATGGTGGGGGGGGGGGNAAGGGGGGGGGGGGGGGGGGAATTGGGAAAGAAATATATCTAAACATGTATTCTATGGAAGATTTGCTTTTGAACATGACACCCTTTCACTCTCTTTGTGTCTAGGTTGGAAACTCCGCTTGTCTCTTGATCATACTCCTTTATAAGATTACAATTTGGTCTCTGATCCCTGTTGTTGAGTTGTTTTTTCCAAGATAGTTGTCGTGTCATCAATATGTTCAAAGAGAAGTTCAACCCAAAAAGCCTTATATTGCATCGACCATTTCTTCAGTACTTAATCTTTATATTGCGTCATCCATCCTTGAGTCAGTCCTGGATCACTTGTTACTCTGATCTACCTCAAATATTTTTACTGGTTTCATGTCATTGATGGGGGATACATTAAGGCCCTCCTGTGATGAGTCTTTTACTTTCGACTTCAACTCATTATCCAAGAATTAGACTTAGAAACTAATTGGTACCTTCGAACTTGCATGCCTCAATGACATATTTCCTTGCTTTCGACAATGGGTTTTCATTATTGACCCCCGATCAAGAGATTCTACCGAGTGTTCGACTTCAACTCACAAATTTGCACCCATTGGATTGTACTAGTGTACATTGGGAGTCATTGACATTAATGGTGGTTTCCCTCACAATTGTTAACAATATACACTAATGATTGGTAATCAAGTGGTTTCTACCGTGCTCAACTTCAACACATGTATTCACATGGTTAGATTTGTACTATAGAGTGGTGGATGAAGAAATTTAACACAAGAACAACAATTGACAAAATAGAGATAAGAACAACAACATGGCGGAAAAGGCATAATAGCCAACACATTCTTATTCACTCCAATGTTACATATTTATAGTACAATGGGTGATGCCACCTCATAGAGATATTTTCTCTAGATCCTAAAATCATGCATTATGACTAGGCTAGGCAATCTTAACTAACTCATTAGTCATCACTTGAGGATATATT
>ML781479.1:329130-341078 GCA_009831015.1 Picea engelmannii | reverse complement strand
AAAAAGTTGGATTCTCGAATGGTGATTTCCCCTCAATTTAAAGGGAAATCCCATCGATACAATCATTACAAGGCAGATCTGGATCCTACACTAAATCGGATCCTCTTTCTAAATCAGCATAGGGTGTCCTATTCTTATGCAACCGAATGCTAATACAGGGGCTGGACGAAGCATTGCTGTTACGGCTGGTGTAATGGCTTCTTCATATAGCTGCTAATGCTGTTAGTACGCAATTCACATCCTGTGTCGGTTTTGACTGCTAGCTATCGGGACTCGTGTTTCAGCATCGTGGCGGCCTCCTCTGTGTCTCAGCATCTGTTCTGAACTGAGTGACAGCTCCGTGTTTCAGCATCTGCATTGAACCGTGTAGCTGCTTCGTGTTTCGGCATATGCATCCTCGGACTGCGTAGCAGCTCCGTGTTTCGGCATATGCGTCCTTGGACTGTGTAGCAGCTTCCGTGTTTCAACATCAGCTCCAGTTCTGTGTTTCAGCATCGGTCTGAAATACTATTCTGCAAATATGGACACTTATGTACTTCTAATCAATGGTTAGGTTCAAAAGTAATGTAAAGTATTATGCAAAACAAATTAAACATATAGTGATGAGAAAGGACGTTGTATACCTTGGAGTGATCAGATGAAGTGATAATATGAGTCTAAATACAGGTGATGAAGGGTATAATAATGGCAAAAAGTATGAGCAAAAAGGTACAATATTTGGTCCTAACAATTTTCATCGCAATCCTTGAATAAAACGACACTATTATTTTTGCGCTATTTACACACTTATCTTTGTTCTTGTTTTCACGACTGCAAGCGTGAAAACTTGGTTTTCGAAGTCACATTAAAATCATCACTAGATTGTTGTGATCATTCTCGTCTATATGCTCATTTCATTTCCAATTTACTTATCATTATACAATTGACAAGACTCCAAGATCCTTATTCATTTGGCATTTTTATTTGTTAATATGACTTCGTTTTACAAGACTGTCATGATATTCTTTTGATCGAGTTTGTGATGCATTGGTGATTTGATTTATATGTTCTTTGATCATTGGTTTCATGAAAACACATTGGTGTTATGGTTAGACCCTTGGTATAAATCTTTTCACTTAACACATGTTTCATATGATCGGACCCTTGTTGTGATTTCGAATTATTGCTTTGGTTTTAAAACTATGCTAGTATTATTGCTTGCGCAAATGTTTGGTTGATTTACCATAAGGTTTCATTCATTGAATGGCATGGTTTTTAACATATGCATAGTGGTTTGAGCGTTATATGCGTCGAAAGTTGTACTATGGGATATGACTGTTGTGCATGGGCTGAACTAGCTCCACCACCTTCTCACGTTCTGTCATTAATGTTTTCCCCCTATCCTGGTTCACCTTTGCTAGTTTTCAGGTAAGCTCGTGAGTGTTCTGCTCCTACGTATGCTGTGTTCAAACCCTGGCCCATTCACCTTGCTCACTGTGTGCTCCTGTCTATGGCACCAGTGGTGCGCATAGAGCCAAATGGTAACCAAGATTTGTTACTATTCAATAATGCTCGTAAGGATTTAGAATATAGTGGTTGGTTGGTGTTTATACAGAGGTTTGAGGGTTTTAACCTTTTGGTTGCCCAACAATTCACCCTCACCTTTGATGGATGCAGGGCTAAAGTAGGTGATATACAGCTTGAACTCAATGAAGAATTCATAAGCTCTGCTACAGAACTAGCAGCCATGGGCCAAAGGTGGTTTAAATACTCCAAAGTTGATGAGGTTCCATGGCCATTACTATTCGTATCAAGGAAGGTTGTCTCCTGTGATAAAGGTATGCCTATTTATACCCTCAAACCCAGGTGGCACGATCTTTTGGTAATTGTGAAACAATTTGTGACCTGTGAAGGTCGGTATGGCTTGGTTTTTCTGTATCACCTCCGGTTATTGATGAATTTCATCGGATATCCTTTGAACATGCCACATTACTTCTTGCGTAGTCTTTACAAGATGTCTAAGAGGTTCGAATGTGAGAAGGCTGATAGCAGCTTGTTTCATCACGGCTTGATTAGACTCATTGCCGTCCACCATTTAAACCTTCATGGCGATAATTAGCAAGCATTTCTATCCAGAAATGGCTTTGCTAATCTAGAGTCTACTCAAATCGATAAAGCCGTGGTTAGTGAGACTATGGTCGGGCCACCCGTGCCATTCCATGTCCTTCTACCCCCTTCCAAACCCTCAGTTTTCCCTGACATCGACCTACCCGACATCATAACAGACAAGACTGAGGCTTTCAAGAATCCTGTGAGTAAGAAAGTCAAGGGTAATACTACTGTCGACAACAAGGGTAAGAAAAATGCTCGATTGATATCGAGACTTGTCCGAAATAAACCTAAGCCAAACGTCGACCAAAAGCCCATAGTTTTGAGCGAGGACTCAGAATCCGATATTGAGCGTTTCCTAGAAGAGGAGTACCCCTATTCCCATGGCCTATGCTCTGAGCAACCCTATGACTATGTCTCTAATTTACCCCCATTCCTAAAGGAAAATCCTAACTACCCAGGAATCAAGCTACATAATGAAACCCCATGTGATTTGAACAAACCCTCTCCTATGATATCAAAACTTGAACAGACATCATGCATCCAATGCAGTGTGTGGCTAGAGTGTTATTACACCGACGTTCCCTTGTTGCAGTCAAAAATCAAATCGTTAGAGGACCAAGTTACAGTGCTGACGAGAGAAAGAAACAGGCTTCAAGCTAATGACAAGAAACAAAAAACCACTGGTTCGATTGTCTTCAGGAATGTCGAATCGGCAACAGCCTTCGTCAATTCCAAATTATCATAATTGAATCTGTTTCTTATTGTCCAGGTATGAATTTCAATATGATTTTTTCTTTGTAAGTTTGCTTGAATTATTGTAACATATTCGGTTTTGCTTCCAAATTAGCTCTGTTTGTTTTGATTCAAAATGATTTTGTTATAGTTTAGATGATTTTGTTGTGGATCCTGTACAGTAGATTCATTTTACTAAACTCAAATGTATTTACGATTTGGTTATGCGATTTTTTCGTGCCTAACTTAGTATAGGCAATTGATTGGTTTTAGACTCGGTTTGGTTTGTTTTTGAATCAATTCTTCTCGTCTGATTTAGGATAGTCGATCTGGTTTGATTTCAATTAGTTTCGTTTGTTCCTAATAAACTCAAAACAAACCTGTTGACTTTGATTTTCCAGGAACGACTCTGTTTTGTATTGAATTAATATTCTTGTTTGGATTATGGTTACATTCGACCTGTGCAAAAGATCTATTCACTAAAATCATGGAGCTGTTTTGATTCATAATGATTGTATTGACCCCAAATTGTTTCGATTCGTCCCTGTTTGATTTGATTTACAAATGATTGCTGCGTGCCACAATTAGTATGATCATTTGTATATGTTTAATATAGTTCTATCAATTTGAAAAACGATCCTGTTGATTTCGTTTGGATTCGACAATGATTTTGTTGATGGCTGAAGTAACTATTTGTGTTGATTGGAATTGATTCGTGAATTGCTGTCAAATTATCTAATGCGATTTTGTTTACCCCGAATTGGTGATAACAAATTGAACAGAGTGCACGTGTCTTTGTTATCATTCGATTGACCACAATTTCGTTTGCTCTCAAATTAGCATAACAGTTTTGATTTGAATGATTCGTTTGGTTTCCAATTAGCAAGTAAATATTCGTTGAATAGTTTGAATATAATTCTTCAAGATTTGAATTGGTTGTGAAACGATTCTATGCTCAAATTAGGCCAGCTACAAAATCGCAAGATTCTGTAGCTAGTCTTAAAATTAGATTTTTGATAATTTTTTCAACAAAATATCCTCTAAACTTGTCTATTTTTGTCTTCTTTTAGGTGCATACGAATTACAATGATCAATTGGGCATGCTCTGGCAGTTTGAGAGATGTTTAGTGATACATTTTTATTATAGGTTGTTAGTTTAGTCAGACTTGGGAGATTATCTCCAGATTTTCTGTAAACTATTTTGATAATTCCCACAGGGATGTTTTACCCTGTGGGAGGTCTTTAAATACTTGTTATTTTTTATAATGAGAACAATCATCATCATCACTGTGGGGAGAACTAGACTATGGATTTATAATGCAAGCTCAGATGAAATTTGATGTCTTGTAACAGCTTTAGCTTTCAATATATCAAACTTTTATTTCAAGTTTTATTCATATCAGTTTGCAATTAATTATAGACTACTTTAGCTATCATAATTCTTTGCAGGTTGATGTGACTTGGTTTATGTGTTATCCATATCCGATCTCTCTTATTTTTAAATTACAGCAATTACTTGGTTTCAATTTAAGGAATCACAGGTTTACCTTCTTCGTTAAATGAATTATTTTGTACAGATCTTTGCACACAGATTTATCTAACTGCGACAATTTGTAAATCATAAGATTGCTATCAATTTTATGTCTTGTTTGTTCTGTTATTGATACTCAAAGAGCACTGCTGCTTCTGGTTTACAAGGAGCTTGCAGACAATTTGGTGCGGGTTTCCTCCCATCGAACAACTAAACTGGATTCTTTACACAGGACAAATTGGAAAGCGTTATTACAGGTTAGCTTATTAGTGTCATATAGGTAGTTTAGATAGATATAGGTATAGTTCATATTTATTGTTAGAGTTATTATTTTAGTTTCTTAGATTATATAGTTTTTATTTAATTTCTTCCTCATAAAATTATAAAAATCTAAAAACAATAGTTTTGTTGTCATAGGACAACTACAAATGATTTTTGCAGGTTTTCATTTAAATCTGTAATCTGTAAATATTGTATATTTGTAATTGGATCTAATTTTGTTGATAATTGAACATTTAATTTTATAGGATTATTGTTGTATAGTATAGATAGTAGACTGTATATATATATTTCAGTTTTGTTTATTAGTTTGCTTTAGTTATTGTTTTTCATTTAGATTAGTTCCTTAGTGTAGTTTTCTTTTGTTTTCCTAGGACTTAGATCGGCTAACGGAGCCGTTAAACTCGTCAGGGTGGGTCATCCCAAATGGATTGGGTTATTTAGACAACCCCAGACCGGATCCACTCTTCCAGTTGGTGAGTGTTCATTTTCGCTCGTCAACACTACTTTACCGCCATCACGAGAGATCTATTCAGCAAGTACACTGCTCTGAACACTGCCTCTGCCCAAAACCTGTTAGGAACACACCTGTTCTGCAACATACATCTAGACATATCTGTGATAGTGTGGTTTCTCCTTTCAACCACCCCATTCTGTTGTGGAGTATAGGGTGTGATGTATTGTCTCTTGATCCCATGTTTAGCACAAAAATATTGAATTATTTGGAGCAGAATTTTCCACCATTATCATATCTAAGAGAGGTAATATGACAACCTGACTCATTCTCGACTAATGGTTTAAAATTTTGAAATTATTTAAACACGTTAGACTTCAACTTCAAAAAATACACCCACATTTTACTACTGAAATTATCAACAAACAGAAGGAAATACCTGGCATCGGTGATTGAAGTTATGTTCATTGGTCCACATATGTCTGCATGAACCAACAAAAGGACCCTCTGCACTCTCCAATCTTGTCCTTCATCAAATGGCACTTGATTTTGCTTCCCTGCCTGGCAAGCTCCACAAACTCCCTGAATCTTCTGTTGAATGTCTGGAAGTCCATCTAGCAGTTTCTCTCGTGCCAACTGAGAGAGGTAGGTAAAATTGAGGTTCCCATACATATGATGCCATAATGTGCAGATGTTTGATGCACTCTTCGCTATCAGTGCATGCTCTCTGCCCTGCCCAATATCCACCAATCTGAATAGACCATGGTCCTCCACACCAAGAGAAATGATCTTCTTGGTATTCTTGTCAATGATATAGCACTTGTGATTGCTAAAGTTGACATCCAAGTGAGGAGAGTGCCTCATAATTTGACTAACTGAGAGAATATTAAGCTCCTGTTGGCAGCCATTTTTCATTTTTATCTTTTCTTTACAAGATGCCCACACAATGGTTTTGAACCCTCAATACTCGTCGCAGTTCTTAAAAAAAAAACAACACGATTATCTTGCGCATTTGCACACCTGCTTTTCGTTTTCATTTTCAGAACTGCAAGTGTGAAAACCTTGAGTTGGAACTCATTGTTCATGGCATTAAAATTGTCACTGGATTATTACCAATACTCTTGTTCAAGTGGTCATTTCACCTCTAACTCAATAATGGTCATACAGTTGGCAAGACACCAAACCTTTACTCACTTTGCATTTTTGTTAATATGGTTTCAATTTATAAGTTCATGATGCAATGATTTTTGGTGTCTTTGATTAAATCCTTGGTGCAATGGTTTCATAGAACGCATTATTTTTATGATTAAATATTTGGTGCAATATTCGACATGTCGTTTTGTTTTAAATCATACATATACTATTGTTGATTTAACATACAGACCAATTGTTGGTTATGAACACTATGGTTTTCAAATAGTTATTTGATATTGGGTCAAAATCTTTTTGTTATGTATGTTATGTCTTTCGATGAGTATATGAATAATCCATTTGATATTTGGTGTACAAAGCTTTGGATTGTGATGTGAATGATTTGAATTACCAAGGTGCCGTTGATTGTACATGTCAAAATGAATGTTTTGCATGGTTTCAATTCATTCCACCACCCTCGCACGCATAGGCATTAACACCTGCCTTGCATCTCGGGCTACCTCTTCTTGTTTTGAGAAAACTGTGGGAGTTGGTCCTGTGTCTACCCTGTCCAACCCCCTCACCATTTACCCTGCTGACTGTGTGTTCTTTCCTATGGCTCCTGTAGTGCGCATAGAACCCAATGGCGTCCAAACGTTGTTGTTATTTGATAATGCTTGTGAGGACCTGGAGAGTAATGGCTAGTTAATTTTCATCGAAAAATTTGAGGGTTTCAACCTCACAGTCGCTCAACAGTTTTCCCTCACATTCGATGGATGCAGGGCCAAAGTTGGAGACATCCAACTCGAATTGAAAGAAGAATTCCTCAACTCAGCCACAGGTTTTCCAGCTAAAGGGAAGAGGTGGTTTAATAATTCGAAGGTGGATGAAGTGCCATGGCCACTCCTTTTTACCTCAAGAAAAATTATCAGTTGTGATAAAGGTATGCTAGTCACGACCCTTAAGTCTAGGTGGCATGATTTATTGGGCATTATTAAGAAATTTGTTACTTGCGAAGGTAGATATGGTTTAGTGTTTCTTTACCATCTACGGTTGCTTATGAATTTCATAGATTTCCCTTTGAATATGCCTCACTACCTCCTACGCAGTCTGTATAAAATGGCTAAACGATTTAAGAGGGAAAAGGCTGACTCCAGCCTCTTCCATCACTGTTTGATTAAAATCGTTATTGTTCACCAGTTGAGGTTGAGTGGTGACTGTTGGGAAGTTTTTTTATTGAGGAATGGCTTTGAAACTCCTGAATGTGGTCAAGTGGACAAGACTATGGTCACCGAAACCCTTGTTGGGCCTGTTGTGCCACCTCCTACACTCTTACTTGCTGTCGAACCATCGACCTACCCCAATGATGACCCCCCCGAGACCATGCCTGACTCATGTTTAAAAGATAGTGCTAAGCCTGTTAAGAGGCCTGCAAGAAAGAAGGGCAAGGGAAATACCGATGTCAATAGCAAGGGTAGGAAGATTGCACGTTGGGTATCTAGGTGTGCTCATAATAAGCCCAAACAAAACACAGACCAGAAGCCTATTGTTTTGAGTGAAGATTCAGATTCTGAGATTGAGCGATTTCTGACCGAGGAGTACCCATACTCTCATGGCTTGTGTTCTGTCAAACCCTACGACTACATTTCCAACATCCCGCTGTGCCTTAAGGATGACCCTAACTTCCCCGGGATCAAGTTTTAAAGTGGAACCCCTGGTAGTTTAAAAGATCACTCACCTATAGTGACTCATCCTGATCAATCACAGTGTATTGAATGCAACTCTTGGCTCAAACGATACTATATAGACGTCCCTCTGTTGCAATCCCGAATCAAGTCCTTGGAGGACTGGGTGACTGTGTTGTCTAAGGAAAATGATAAACTACAAGCTAACGATAAAAGGAAAAAGACCACTGGTTCGATCGTGTTCAAAAATGTTGGGGCAGCCACTACCATTGTTAATTCAAAGTTAGCTTGACCGAATCGTATCCCTACAGTCAAGGTATGATTTTTCAACAATGATTCTAGAATGATTTTGTTTGTTTTGAATTAACATAAACGATTTGGTTTGTTTTGAATTAGCATAAGCGATTTTGTCGTTTTTGAATTAGCATGAATGATTATGTTTGTGTTGAATTAGTATAAAATATTTTTTTGATAAATCGAATATAGTTCTGTTTTGATTGAATTGATTCAATACGATTTCGTTTGTTTTGAATTGGCATAAAAGATTTGGTTTGTTTTAGCAAGAATGATTTGCTTGTTTTGAAATAGTAATAAAGGACCTACTTGATTCACCACATACATTTCTGTTACCATTTGGATTAATTTAAAACGATTTTGTTTATAAATATGACCAGCTACAAAATCGTGAGATTCTATAGCTAGTCATAAAATTTGGATTTTTGTTGATTTTACAACTAAACACTATCTAAAATTGTTTATTCTTGTCCATCTATAGGTACACATGAATTTCAATGGGAATTGGATCTACTGTGGCAGTTTAGAACATGCTTTTTGTTACATAGTTTTGGTTTAGGTTGTTAGTCTTAGTTAAAAATAGAGATTTGGGATATTGTTCCCATATCTTTTGCAAACAGTTTTGATGATTTCCACAGAGAATGTTTCACCCTGTGGCCTTTATATACTTATTATTTTTTGTAAACAACCCATCATTGTTGGGAGAACAAAGACTATGGACTGATGATTATACAGACTCGAATACAAGTGGGTTTGTTGTACGGCTTTAGCTTCAATTTATCTTACTTTTGTTCAAGTTTTGTGCATTTTAATTTGTAATCAAATTATTGACTACTTTAGATATCAAGATTTGTTACAGGTTGATGCGTTATGAATAAAGTTTTGTCCATATTTGATGTATATCATTTTACTTACAGCTATTACCTGTTTTAATTTAATGAATAGAAGGTTTATCTTCTTTGTTAAATGAACAGTTATGTACAAATCTTCGCACTGGGATTTATCTAAATGTGATGATCTGTAAACTATAAAATTGTTGTTGCTATATCTTTCGTTTGTTTGGTCATTCATATTCAAGAGTGTCGTTTCTTCCCATTTACGAGAATTTTTTGGAAAATCTGGTGCGGGTTTCTCCCATCAAACAGCTAAATCAAGTACTGTTAACAGGACAAATAGGAAGCACTTCTACAGGTCAGTTTGTTAGTGTTATTCAATTAGTTAGTTAATATATAAATTTCTTGTAATCTGAACATGTTTCATTGTTCATCTCTATAGTTCAGATTTACAGTTAGGATTGTTATTTTAATTGCTTATCTTAGATAGCTTTCATTTTATTCCTTTCTCATAAAAATTATAAAAATAAAAAGTAATAGCTTCGCTGTCATAAGACATTTTACCAATGATTTTGCAAATTTCGATCAAAATTTGTATTCTGTAAATACTATACATATATAATTGAGATTTAATTGTATTGATAGCTGAACATTTAATAAGTAGAATTATTGCTCTATAATATTAGTTAGTAAACTGTATATATATTTTAGATTTGTATATAGTTTGTTGTAGCTAGTTTTTTCACTTAGATTAGTTTCTTTAGTTTAGTTTTTATTTCACTTTCCTTGGACTTAGATCAGCCAATGGAGCTTCTAAACTCGTTGGAGTGGATTAATCCAAATGGATTGGGTTATTTAGACAACGCCAGACTGGATCCACCCCTCCAGTTGACGAGTGGTCAATTTCTCCCGTCAACAAATGGCACTAAAAGGAGGGCCTGAAAATTATTAATGGCACAAGGCAGTCGTAAGACTCCTCCACCACCCAACCAATCACCTATAGTGACAGGAAGTCATTCAAATGACAACATCATCCCTCAAACAAAAACCACATCAAATGATGATCTACGGATCACAGTTGAACCAGTAACCCCAAATCCTAAAGGTGGCGACGTATAAGAGATTGTCCGAAAATCTCTCATAAGAACACATAGTGCCTTCGCCCATTTAAGGAAACCAAATTGACCTTTGGACCAACCATTAGATTTCTCTGATATCAGAGAACAACTTGGAGGCACTAACCTCACTTTAAACCCTACAAATCCAATTTTCACTCCCGCTGCAGGAGGATCTGTAATACCACCCTCACCACCTCCACCATCCCCTTTTTCTTATGGAGAAGACTCTTCTGACGAAGGAAGTTCCTCTTCCCAGCCTTCCACACCGCCTACACCAATGGCCAACAAGAACAATCCTGCCAGACCCTGGCTCGACCAAGATGCAGTAGCCGTACCCGGGCCTCAGCATCCCTTACCCAAACATCTGGAGAAGTGGCTTCCTAAGTTTGACCCTGACTCTAAACAGATCTTCGAAGATCACATTAAAAAGTTTATGTTAGCCATTAGACTCCGTAATGTCGAGCACGAAGATGTAGTCTGTAGGTTGTTCCCCTATACTTTCGAGGGAAATGCCTCTACCTAGTACTTTGTCCAACATCCCCATACCATCGTGTCGTGGGAGAAGTTTGAATCCTTCTTTCTTGAGAAGTTTGGAGACGATAAGTCCCCTGAAGTTCTAGTCATGGAGCTTTCTATTTTAAGAATGAACCCAAAATAGAAAATCAAAGACTTTAACCAAAGATTCTTAAAACTTAAGAACCGAATCCCTACGGACTCGATGCTTGCTGAGAATCTTATCATAGCATACTATACCAAAGCCTTGCATCAAAGTATAGACATTTGGGTAAAGCAATCTAAGAAAGACACATTGTTAGAGGCCTTCGAAGAGGCCAGCCAGATTGGAAAAGACATCCTTAGTTTAAAAGACACTACTAGCAATGATACAGAGACTAGTTCATCTTCCAAAAAGAAAATCGAAATCCTCCCTAGACCTGCTCAAAATAAAACACAACCTGAAAGCTCAGATTTAGAAAACTTAACTAAAGTTGTTCAAAAACTGTCAAATCAAGTTATAGATTTGAAAAGGATGGCCGAAGAAGCTTATTCAAGAAAAGGGCCTTACAAACCCCTGTTTAGGAAGCCCTTCCCCACCAACCGACCTAATTCAAATACCGAGGGCCTAAATCTAGAAAGCCTACAATTCACCATTCAAACAATTCTAGAAGCCCAGGATAACTTGATGCCCCCTGAGATCCCTGAGGAAGTAGTTGAACAAGAGACAATTGAAGAAGAAAAATCTTCTCCGAACATTTTTGGACACTTCTCGGATAGCATTTTTCAAGCTAATTTCGAGACAATACATCCCTACAATACTAGGAGTAAGACAACAAACAAACCTTCTTCTGAAAACACTACGCATTTTCCCCCAAAATAGCCTAAACCAGCTGAGGCTAAACAGAGTCATGTAAACCCAAACTTAGATTATGATTTAGTTGAAGATCTAAAAAATTTAAGGGCTAACATTTCTGTTTATGAATTACTAAAATTTCCATTTCTGCTACAAAAAATGTTACAGAATATCGCAGAGAATGGATACCAGATACCAGATATATAAAATATGCAGAACAGAAACGAAATGCTAGAAATGACAGAATAACAGTAAAATATCCAACATAATCTTCACAATACATAGAAATGATATACGAAATAGCAACAAAAATAGCACTTTGAATCAGATAGAAATGTTCACAGGCCTCTTCGAGGGGGCAACCTCCAATCGAGCAACGCTCTGTTACAATAATCTTCAAGCTAGGGTTCTCATACCCTCGACTCTTATTTATACTAAAAAGAAGCATCTAG
>ML781479.1:277450-304416 GCA_009831015.1 Picea engelmannii | reverse complement strand
ACAATCTCCACACCTTGATCCGAGTCTGACACTTTTTGGCCTAAGAAACACCCCTACCTCGATTTTTGTGCCACTGCCTCTGCAATAATTGACTGAGAAATATTGAAAAGAATGCCCCAGTTTTTTCTCAAATTCCTCTCTCATGTTTTTTCTTCTCCCCCCAAATGCACTGGCGAACCCCCTTCTTATACAATTTGTGGGTGGTTATGCAATAAGTGAGTTTGTTGACGCGTTGGTTGTGGTGGCTAAGTTTAGAACTTGGTTAGGTCGAGGTCCCAGTGTCAAATCCCATGGGCATCCCCTTTTATACATATGGTTATAAATAAAATGGCGCGCTCTTCTAAATATAGCAGGCGATTGTTAAAACGACAGGCAATTGGCAAAATATGCTAAATATAGTGGCAGATAGTTGGATAAGCCCCTAGGCTAGCGAAAGGTTCCATATATTGTGGTCACATGCATTAAACATAGAACCAGGGGTTGGGCCAAAGGCCTAGCCCCTTCCTTTGGTGCCCATATCAAACCTTACACTTAAATAATATGCACACCATATTATAAACAAGGGATAGAGTATGGTGTAGTGGTAGCACAGATTTGTGGGGCCTTTGGGCTAGAGAGGTCATGAGTTCAACTTTTATGGAGTCATAAAAGTTTTGGTCATGCCAACTATTGGAGAGGTGCCATGTGGAATCCCATGACTAGGCCACATGGCACCATATAATTTGTCCAAGAAAATTCCACTTGTCACCACATAGCGCGTCCATGTGTCTACCTTGCCACATCATCCCATTCCAAATCAGTTGTACGGACATGCCATGTGTCACCCTTGCAGTGGTGCCACGTGTCACCTTGACTTTTTTACCTTTGACCCAGTTTGACCTGAATTTTGACCACTTCTAACGTTTGATCCATAACTCTATTTGACAAACTGTTTGTGCCTTTAGAAAGCTTGCAGCGTACTCTTCACAATCATGCCCTTTTCACTAAGTTTTGGGAACTTTGAATTTTTTCCCTTTTGTTGTCTGTTGAAGCCATTCTGAGTGTTCTTATTTGCTTTTGTGCATGATGAGTTGTTCTTAGCCTTCTCTGGATCCTTTTAGGATCAACTTCAGAGTTGGAATTTTGAGTTTCCTCTTTTATTTTTAGTTATTCCCCTATTGATTTGTTTTTTTTAATTTCCCTTTTTATAACTTCTATGGCACTCAATAATTATTCTCTTTAGTCAACTTCTACCTCTTCATATTATTCTTCGATGCCTTCTTCATTAGAATCTTCTACTTCCATGAATAGAACCCTTTCTGTATCACTTTCACTAACTTCATCTTCATCTGATGAGGTGTTGTCTTCTTTGGTGCAAAATATTTTCTTGAGAAATTTATTTTTGGTTCTTTTTCCTTTGTATATTCTATTGGAAAAACAGGATCGTAGAACAATAAAATAAAACAAATGCAGAAATAAAACACAAAAGATACACAATACAATAGAGACACATATATACATGGTTCACCTAGTGTGGGATACGTCCACCAGATAAATTTCTAGGTCCTTCCTTTATTATTATCCAACAAATGAAGGGATACAACCTACAACAAACCCATTGTAACTTCCTCTTCTTTCTCTCATAGTATCCTCTCTCAAAATGCAATATTCGCAATCGATACATATCCACAATACATTTCCCTCATAAAAGAGGGTTTCCTTCTAGGGAAAAAAACACTAACATAATTTCTACCATCAGATCTTTGTCCTTATAATGAACGATCCAAATTTACTATGAAATTACAATATACATTTACAAGGAAAATTTTCCTTCAATGGATTCGCCCCTAAACTCCCACTTGCCTTTGGACCTCGCAGAGGGGTAACCCCTCTTTGCACTCCCCTGTGTGGAGGAGTGTACATTCTTCTGGGGTGTAAAGTCTTCATAGGGTATAAACACGGTTGAAAACAAAGACCTCTGAATCAGGAAGATAATCAGGCTCCACAACCAATAATCTTCCACTTGGAGACTGATCTCAAAAAATCCACCAATGTTGTATATGTTGGACTATGATCCTTCTTGGACCTGGAAAATTTCTCATATTTATCTTCGTGCTTGCAGACCAACTAAAACTGAGTAGGAACTCAGTTTCTCCCTGGTTACTCCCTTTGTTAACATGTCTGCAGGATTCTGGCTAGTGTGTATCTTTTCCAATTTCAAACGCCCATCATCCAAGATGGATTGTATAAAATGGTACCTGAGCTATATATGCTTAGTATTCAAATGAAAGGTTGATTTCTTTGCATGATGAATGACACTCTCACTGTCCAAATACAATCTACTATTCTCCTGCTTCTTTCCCAATTTCTCCATAGACCTCTATAACCAAATCATCTATTTACTAGCATCTGTAGAAACAACATACTCTACCTCTATTGTTGAAAGTGAAACAACCTTTTCCAGTTTTTAAATCCAACTTACTGTTGTTCCACCTATAGTAAAAACATACCCTGTGGTTCTCCTCCTGCTATGTTTATCACCTTCCATATCTGAATAAACATATCCATATAGAATGGTGTCTGGACCTCCAAAACATAATGCATGAGTAGTAGTACCTCTAAAATACATGAGAATCCACTTTACTACCTCTCAATGTTCTTTATATGGATTGTTCATATACCTTCTCACAACTCCCACTTCATGTGCAATATTTGGTCTTGTGCAAACCATCACATACATCAAGCTGCCAACTGATAATGAATAAGGGACCTTGGAGATGTATTTTGTCTCCTTCTATGTCTTGGGACACATTTCATTAGTTAATTTGAAATGGCTGGCCAATGGTGTACTAACTGGTTTTGAGTTTTTCAATCTAAACCTCTCCAACACCTTCTCTATGTACTCACCCTAAGACAATGTCAATTTGAAAATTTTCATGTCTCTTGTTATTCTCATACCAAGGATTTTATTTGCAGCACCCAAATCCTTCATCGCAAATGAATTAGATAATTTATTCTTGAGCACTTTTATATCCTACAGATTAGACCCTGCAACAAGAATGCCATCTACATACAATAGTAATATAATATAGATTCCATTTTGTACCCTTTTAAAATAAACACAATGATCATAATGACATCTACTATAACCTTGTTCTGTTATAAACCTATAAAACTTCAAATACCACTGCCTTGGAGATTTATTTAGGCCATACAATATCTTCTTCAACCTGCATACCAAATTCTCCTTCCCTTTGACCTCATACCCATGTGGTTGTTGCATATAAATTTGTTCCTCCAAATCCCCATGGAGAAAAGTTGTTTTTACATATAACTGTTCAAGATGAAAATATTCTACTTCCACAAGAGTTAAAATAGTCCTAATTGAAGTCATTTTAACAACAGGAGAAAATATTTCATCAAAATATATACCTTTATTTTGTGCAAACCCCTTTACAACAAGTCTAGCTTTATACCTCTTTTTACCTCCATATTATTCCTTCAACTTGTAAACCCATTTATTCTGTAATACTCTTTTTCCTACAGGAAACTGAACCAAATCCCAAGTCTGTTTATTTACCAGGGAATCCATTTCCTCTTTCATTCCTTGCTCCCAATTCTTTTTGGTGTCTACTTGCATTGCATATTCATAACATTTTGGTTCACCAGAATCAGTCAACAATAAATAATACAATGAAGGAGAGTATCGTTCAGGGGGTATACTTAACCTAGTAGATATCCTATTGTTGTACATTTTGATTTTCTAGTTCCTTTGGAATTTCCTTTTCAGTGATCTCATCAAGCACTGTCTATTCTAGTTTTTCTTTTTCTTGTATTTTTCCCTGCAATTGATCTTTTTACATGACATTCTCATTGAATATGAAATCTATACTCCTAATTATTTTTTGATTTTTATAATCCCATAAGCGATAAACAAAATCATTAACGTTGTATTTAATAAAGGTACACTTCTTGGATTTTTCCTCAAGGTTTGTTCTATTTTATTTATCAATATGGACAAATGCTTCACAACCAAAAGTCTTCAAAAAAGAATAGTTTAACTTTTTACCTGTTCATGCCTCCTTTGGAATTCCACCATCCAAAGGGCTTGAAGGTCCTTTGTTTATTAAGTAAACAATCGTATATACAACATATTCCCAGAACTATAAGGGAAAACCAACATCCAATCTCATACTCCTTGCGCGCTCCATGATTGTCCTGTTCATCCTTTCTGACACACCATTTTCTTATGGTGTTCCTGGAACTGTCTTCTCTCTATGAATCCCATATTATGAAAAGTAATCATCAAACTCCTTTCTGTAATATTCACCTCCATTTTCTGATCTAAGAAAATTCAACCTTTTTCATGTCTCATTCTCAACCAAAGACTTCCATTTCTTAAAAGTATAAAAAAACATCAGATTTTTGTCGAATGCAATAAACCCAAGTTTTTCTAGTTGCATAATTAATAAAAGTAACATAATAACAAGATCCACCAAGATACGATACCTTATCTGGTCCCCATACATCTGTATGCGCAAGCTCTAACCTTTCACTCTTCTTTTCTTTTCCAACTCTGAGAAATCCGACTCTTTTTTTTTTTTCCATAAACACAATGCTCACATAAATCCAAATCAATTTGTTTAAGATTTGGCAACCAATTTATTTTTTGAAGTATCTGCATCCCCTTCTCACTCATGTGTCCAAGCCTATGATGTCACAGTGTTGTATCCACTCCTGTAGAAGCTAAAGATATAGACGTGTCAATATTACCAGTACATAAATATAATGTACCTACCTTCTCTCCTTTTCTATCACCAATGATCCTTTGGTGACCTTCCACACCTTATCTATAAATATGGATATACAAACTTCACTTACCAATTGCCTTGTTGAAATTATATTTTTCCTTAGATCTGGAACATGTCTTACCTCTTTCAACAACCATTATTTTCCACAAATTTTCTTTATTTTTACCTTTCCCAGTCCAACAATTTTTCATGGTGCATCATCACCCAAATGAACTTGTCCAAAATCACCTTGAACATAATCTAGAAAATATTTCCTATGGGGTGTGGCATGAAATGAATCCCCTAAATATACTACCCAAGACTCAGAAATATTATCTACAGAAAGAATCAAAACATCTTGTAACACATCACCTGTTACATTTGCTTCTTGATTTTTCTCCTGCTTTCCATCTCTTTGCTTCTTTGGAGCTCTACAGTCTTTCTTCAGATGTCTTTTCTTCCCACAATTTCAACACTCTATCTTTCCAAATATGGGTTTGGATCTTCCCTTCCTATAATTCCCATGGTTCCCTGAGCCCTTTCCTCTATCCTTTTGTCTTTCCCTGTTCTCCATGTCTAACGCATTACCTCATGTCTCACTTATGCTTTTCTGTCACATTTCCTCACTACAGATAACACCAACAACATCATCAAATTTTAAAGTGTTTGAACTAGAGACAGAGTTACTTATAGCCATGACCAAGTGATTCCATCTTTCTGACAATGAGCATAAGATTAGAAGAGCCTTGACCTCATCATCAAATTCCACTTTTACAGAACTTAGTTTATTAGTAACTGTATTAAATGCATTTAAAGGATCTGCAACACACCCACCTTCTGACATATTCATATTAAATAATATATTATTATAAATACTTTATTGGACACTAATGCTTTTTCATAAAGTTTAGCCAATGCATCCATCATCTCCTTCATTGCCTTTTCTTTCAAAATATTGAAATCCACTGACGCTGCCAGTCTCAGCCATATCATTCCTAGAGCCTTTCTATCAAGAATCTCCCATTCTTCATCCTTCATGGCCGTCACATTTTTTTCTATTCCACACAATGGTAGGGATAAATACTTTCAATATAAACAATCTTCCATCTGCATCTTCCATAACTGGTAGTTTTGGTCGTTAAATTTCTCGACCCTAAACTTTCCATCTTCTGCCATTGCTCCCAATCGAATGAGGAACCTTCTTTTCCTGCGAGTTACCTTTCTCTCTTATACTAGTTGTTGGAAAAACAAGATCCTGAAGAAATAAAATAAAATAAATGAAAAAATAAAAAAAATAAGATACACAATACAATAGAGACACATATATACGTGGTTCACCTAGTGTTGGATACGTCCACCGGAGAAATTTCTAGGTCTCTCATTTATTATTATCCAACAAATGAAGGGATACAACCTACAACAAACCCGTTTCAACTTCTTCTTATTTATATCACAGTCTCCTCTCTCATAATACAATATTCACAATCAATACATAGCTACAATACATTTCCCTCATAAAAGAGGGTTGCTTTCTAGGGGAAAAAACCCTAACATAACTTCAATCGTTAAATCTGCGAAATTATATTGAATGATCCAAATTTACTATGAAATTACAATATACATTTAGAAGGAAAATGTTCCTTTCAGGGATTCGCCCCCAAACCCCCATCGGGGAACGCTGTCCCATGAACCCTCGTCGGGGGCCCTCTTTCCCTCGGACTCCCCAGTCGAGGGGATGGACCCCCTGGACCCCGCAGAGGGGTTATCCCTCCTCTTCACTCCTCCACGTAGAGGAGTGTACATTATTCTGGGGTGTAAAGTCTTCATGGGGTATAAACATGACTGAAAATAAAGACCTCTGAATTAGGAAGATAATCAAGCTCCACAACCAACATATTTGTTTTCTATTTGTATCTTCTTCTTCATTCCTTTTCTTTTTATTATGGGGACATTTTTTAGCGAAATGACCAATACCATCACAATTAAAACAAATCAATGCATTCTTACCTCTATATTTTTCATTGGTTCCCTTTTTCAGTCTTCTGACAAAGTTGGCTACTTATTCATTATCTTCTAAGATGTCACTGTTGCTCTGATCTGAATTTTCCTTTTTCTTTCCCTTTTTCTTTGACTTCTTGGATACTTTGAATTCTACTTCTTTTGTAACATGATCCTCCTATTCGGTTCTCATTTCATAGGCTATGAAAATTCCATGTAGTTCATCCATGCTTATTGAATCCAGATATGTTCTTTATTCTAGTGCTGAGCTCTTAGGATCAAATCTTATTGGAAGAGATCCTAGTACTTTTTGAACAATTATAGATTCATCAACTTCTTCCCCCAATCCTCTAATTGCATTCATTGTTTCATCAAGTCATTAAAAGTAAGATGCAATATTCTCTTCTTGCTTCATCTTCATCTATTCAAATTTACCTCTGTAAGTTTGAATCTTTGCTACCTTGAATTTTGCATCTCCTTCATACACATTATGAAGTTTGTCCTAAATCCCCTTTGCGGAGCTGCAATGCATAACTTTAACATACACTGAATCAACTAGACCATTCAAGAGTGCATTTTTGTCTTTTGAATTATTTAGGATGAGTTTCCTTCCATTTTACTTTGTTGGAGGAACAACAAGCTCTTTATATCCATGTACAATTGATTTCCAAACCTCAAATCCATGTGCTAGTACATATGTTTTCATCCTTCTGCTCGAGAATGCATAGTTCTATCCATCAAACTGTGGTATTCCATTTTTATACATACAGTTTCTCTCCATGATCTACCTTTCAGTGGTTAAATTGATTTCTGAAGGAACCCACTCTGATACCAATTGTTGGATTATTGAGAGGGGGGGTGAATCAATAATATATATTTTTAATCCTTTTTAACCACGGTAAATAAGTGTTGTTTATATTTATGATCAATTTACAATTATCACTCAACAAGTGCAGAATAAATGAACCATGAACAATGAGAAATAATACACATACACAATACACCATTATTTTTATGTCGAAACCCAATACGAGAGAAAACCACGTAATGCATTTAATTATATGTATTTAAGAATTACATTCATTAGAATCATCGTCTTCCTTTGTTCTCCAACTACAACTGTAAGGAGGCTCCAACCCCTTATATTTTTAGGCTACAACTTTAGGGAAGCTCCAACTCCCCAATTTTATGGCTACAATTAGAAGGGGCTACAACCCCCTATGTTCTCTAGTTACAACTGTAAGGTGGCTACAACCACCTATCCTTTCCCCATAAAACCACCTTGAAATATAAGTGTCAAATGATGAAACCACTACCCAACTGTTCCTATGAGATATACCACTATAAACATGTACCAATCTGTGCCAACAACCTATAACCAACCTGTACCAATGACCCGTAATCAAATTGTACTAGTAGTCAACATGTACCAACAAATACCAACAAGTATGGGACCTATATATGATGCAAATCATGTATGTATGCGACCTATCTATACTGCATCCCACATATGTACGCAGCCTGTGTACACCTTCAAAAGGTTATGCTTTTCCCAAATGTACACACCCTCCTTTACTGCCAGCCCGCATATCTACGCGACCTCTTCCACTGTAGCCCGTATACACCTAACAAAATATAGTTTTTTTAGTATTTGTGTGTATATATATATCTATATGTATATATAATTGTTCATATATGTATAACCATATTTAATAATTAATAGGAAAATATAATAGTTCTTCTATTTATGTATAGATGAACACACACACACACACACACACATACATACCATCATCACATTTCAATTAAAACAATATAGTATTCTTGAACTATAATAAACCATCACATTCCTAACCAATAATAATCAAACATAATATTGACAAAGAATTCAAGTCAAGATACATATCTGAAACCTAATGCTGGAATGCAAATGGAACAACCACTTTCCACTCAACCGTAGAAAAAAAAAACTAAGTTCCCTTTCCCTGTTCACCCCCTAGCCTGACCATGAGTCCATAAGGGAAAACCGAAATGATCCTCGTTAGCTACAATCACCATCCACAAATCAAAAATTCATTTTCCTCACAGTAACAATGTTCATAACAACAAGTAGTTTATTTTCTCCAACATACTAAGAAACATCCTGCCTCCTCCATATGTTGTTTTTATATGCATCTTGTGCCTAGGTATTTCCTTCCCTCCTTGGGAAATTCAGAGCTTTACAAATCCCTGATTTTTAGGGGCTGCTAGTGGTCAAATCCCACATTTGCCACTTGTTAAAATCAGCCTTGAGGTAACTCAAACCTGTTCCCCACTCTGTTTTTGAAAATATATGAAATGATCTTACTCAAGCATTTTTAGATCTTACTTGGATAAATCAAGATAGACGGGAATATCACCCTATGTTTATAACCATAAAAAAATGTTTCCTAATCCACAAGTATTGGTTACAAGTGCTTAGGATGATTTTTACTATAAATGAAAGTTTTCTAAAAAATTCAATATTTATGTAATTTTCTGAATATAACAGATGCAGAATAAATGTAGAGACAGAAGTAAAAAAACACCAAGTCAATAATCAACACAAATGATACATAAATAAATCATTTATTCCATTCCAATTTATCAAAGACTCGTTCTCTTTACAAAATTCCCTGAGGAAGTTTGGACCACAGTCAAACATAGATGTCTCCGATGAAAACCATACAAAAGGACTTCCGACAAAAAGTAAAAATTGAACTTGAAAAGATGGATCAACTTTCCCTGTATTTCTTCCCACTCGACTCCGCACAATATCCTTTATCAGTCATGAAATTTAATTCACAAACAAACAAGTCTACATAGACTATCAAAGATAGATCAACACCTCTGAAAAACAAGTGTCTGAATGATGCAATTCAACCCTGAATCTTGTTGTCTACAATAGGACTCTGCTATCATAAAAGAGAATTAGGCTTTCAATGAATTAAAGAATGAATGAAAACTAAATTATCTCAATAAAACTCAAGAGAAGACCTTAATATGCTTCTCCTTCTATTATCCTCTTGTTCCTCCTTTTCCTTTTTCCTTTAAGCCATTAGAATTAGTTGAAGTAGTTGAAGTACTTCTTTAGTTAATTTAATTAAAACTGAACCAACTTTTTAGTTAAGGGGGAAAAGTAATAAAATCATAATAAGGGTTTTTAATAAGTAATAACTAGTGGGTGGGACCCCTTGTGACTCCCTTTAGTTCTTTAACAAGCATAACACAAATATTCAATCAAACTCATCCCCCCTTGTGGCTCCCATCATCACTCTTATAATTTGACAATTTATATCAATGATAATTGAAATTATTTCCAAAAATATATTATCCATATATCCAAAAAATATTGTGTTGTCAAAAATTTCAGAAGTCAACTGTTCTCAACAATCAATAAATAGAAACACTTAAAACCCAGATTTTCCACTCTAGGAGGCAATATTTCTCTTGTTGCTGGTGTCACCCTTTGATTTCTCTGAATTTTCCTTAGGCTGTGTGGAGCCTTTAGGCCTAATCTCACTGATAACATGAGAGAAATCATCTATCAAATGCATGTGGGAGGACACGGATTTGGCAGAGTCATTTGAGGGTGAGGAGGGGGAAACAATGGATTTTCCTTTGTCAAGAGCATGGTGGTCCTTGGGTTTTAACATTTTTCTTGCATGGGATGACTGTACTGGTGAGTGGGCAGGGTCAACTTGGACAATTTGATTAATAGGTGGAGGAGCAAGTAGAGACAAGTTAGGCCAGCCATGATGTTGGGAGAATGTCGGGTGGAAAATATCTTTCCATCCATCGTTTTTAGGGAATTTTGGTTATAATGAGACATGAGGGGGCACTGGGATACCAGGGACATGTGGGGCTTGGAAGGGAGGCCTTTTTGGCCTACGTTGGACCACTCCTTGTCCAATCCAGTTAAAAAATCCAACTTGAAATAGTTGGCTCAACTCTTGCAATTTTGCATCAAAATGTATAGAAAACCTTGGCCTTCTAGGGCACCTATTCCAATTTCCTCTTCCTCTGTTACCCCGACCATGGCTACCTCTGCTAAAAAATCTCATTCCTATATGCATTATTGATTAGTAACTATTTTCTTCAACAAGAATACATGACATCTCTTTTAAATATGAAACAAAGTTTGGCTTAACAACACATCAGACTCATGCAATCCAATCCATACAAATTGTTTAACACTTGTCAATGAGCAGGGGGTGAATAAGGGTTCTGGGATATGTGAGGGATTTTATTGAGCGAAAAATGTTAAAATGAAAGGGGGTAGATCATGATTTCTCCTCAACAAATCACCAAACAATCAACTGTATCGTAAATCAAAAGAATAAATCACTGTAACTCATCCATGTGCCATCCTTTAACTGTTATAATACATATTTTAACTTAACTATAATTTAATTTTAAGAACAGGGAGTTCATAGCGAATATGGGAAGGCGAGGGGACTTGTAATGTTCAAAAAAGTGAGAGAATGGTCGGGAAAAAATGAATTTTGTTCATAAAAAAAATCAAGCAATCCATAAAACCAACTTTGTATTCAATATAAAAGATACCAATACCAATTAAAAAATTACTGTGTGTCAAAACTGTTCACTGTCCCACATTCAATTTCTTCAAAACTTCTCAATTAGAATAGTATATCCCCTTTCTTTTGGATTTTTTTGTAAGTTTCCTTCCCATTTATTTTGTTTATGTTGTTACTAACATATTTATTGTGCAGGTGTAGCCAAGTAATAAACCATGGTGACATGATCAAACATAGCAACTGTAAACATATGCCAATCATAACATAAAATTAAAGCTTTGAATAATAGAACATCCCATAAATTGCATCATCCACCTGTCATTATGTCAAAATGAAACCAAGGCTACATCATCAACCATATAAGACCCTGTAAGCAACATCAAAATAGTATTATAAAACATGTGATAAGACTATCTTCGAGCCTGTAGTCTACAAGGGGGTTCTACCTACTTGTATTATATCTTATTAACATAGCTTAAATAATAGGCTTTAGTAATACTTTGCGGGAAAAATTCCTCGTTGTGATTTTTATCATCAATGAACTGGCGACTCCACAGTGAAATCTGTTTCCAACAGATTAAGAACTCAAAATCTCTGGTTTCATAGACTAGAAACAACATATCAAGAAGATATAACCAGAATGTTTATGCAACAGGGGGAGGTGAGCGGTTTTAATGGAAAAATGACTGGGAATTTTGGAATAACTCATGGAAAATGTTAAGTATGAGGGGATTTATCCCTGTATGAATAATCATTCAACCAGAATTTTCTCTTGACTTCAAGGAGAAACAAATTATGGACTTTCTCTTTTGAATCTCAAATGGATGAAGAAATGGAAAGAAGAAGTGGGAGGTAACCAATTTCCTCATATGACAACAATGAAAGAAGATAAAAAATTCAATTATGACTTTAGGGAGACCATCGTAACAGCTGTGTAAGCTTTATTTTTATTGACTAACAATATCCTACAGGAGTGTCGTTGTGGCAGAACCGATCCAACATCTTATTCTTGACAAAAAATTAACTCAAAAGAGAAAAAGAAAGAAATGTCATAACAGAAATGAAACAACAAAATGAAATGACATAAATGTAAAAACAAAAAACTAAATAATTAAAAACCCAATTTATTATTTATGTACAAAAGGAAGGAAAAACATTCCTCGGGGTCAGGTAGGATGGCATTTTGCATAGTGAAATGCATCATCTATTTTAGATGGATGATTCATGGATTGAAAGATGATGCATAAATCATATTGATCACCCTGCCAACCAACAAGTGCATGTAGCAAGGGTAGTGAGCCTATCAAGATCCAGAAAAAGTGATTACCATGCTGCAGGACCTTCCAGCCAACAAGATGTAATTTCGGCTTAATATTGGAAACATGCACATGATCAATAACATTAGAGTGAAGGTTAGAAGTTTTGATGAAGAGGACAGAGTGAATGGGTTCTTTAAGCCTTATAAGTTCATCATTGAAAATCTCTTGATCATGAAAAGAAATACCATGCACCAAGGGAGAAAAAAAAGGATTCAAACGCATAGCAATTCCTTTAAGTTTATCATCATCAAAATAAATCATGCATGCAAGGGAGATATGCGTATCATCATTGAATTCCTTAACCTCTTTGAACTCAAACAATGGGTTTGTGAAGGAATTCTGCAATGTAAAATTTTGATTATTCTTATGGGAATTTTCAGAAGAAGAACCAATGTATGAACCTATATGGCCACTTGAATCCCATCTTCCATATTCTTCAGGATAGTCATGAGAAATATGAGGAATAGTGCTATTCAATTCAAGAGAATCCTCCGTGCCAGATTCATCCATTAAGAGTACTTTGCTAGACACAAGTTGATCTTGAGTGGGATATATTTCAAAAATATCATCATTAAAGGGGAAGGCATCAAATACAACATTTCCAAAAGTAGGATTAGTAGGCATATCAGGACAATAATCCTTACAATCCTCTGTAAATATAGCACTATGAGATGCATGATTGTTCTCTTGTAGGATTGTCATGAAGAGAGAGGGATTTGTGTGATATTCATTTTTATCTTTTAAGAACAACCCACAGATTAATTGTCCATGAGGACCATAGAAAAATTCACATCGAGGAGGGTCAAGGATGCTTTCAGGTATAAAATCAAAGTGATGAAAAATAGGCAGAGGGGGAAAATTGATAAGAAACTTTACAAAAATTGATTCTCCCATGAAAATTTGACTAGATACTATATGTCTAGACCAGTCACTTGCTTTACCACAGAGGGGAAGTGGAAAAATATCTGCAGAAGTATGTATATCATAAACTCCAATAGATTGACAGAAGCTAAGGAAGTCATCAATATGGTTTTGAGAAGATTCCCATAAGCCACGCTCGAAAGTAGGACAACTAACCATTGACAATAAGCTCGAATTATATTTATGCATGATCATGCAAGATAGGACTTGACAAGGTCATGAAAAAAAGGAAAAAAGAAAAACTTAAAAAAGAAAAGCATATAAACAATAAATACAAAAATGCAAAGTAAAAATACAAGAAACTAGGGAAATAAAGATAATGAGTTTTTTTTATTTTATCGATCCCCGGTATGCTCGCCAAATAAATGTTGAGGAAAAGATATGAAATGATCTTACTCAAGAATTTTCAGATCTTACTTGGCTAAAGAAAGATATATGGGAATATCACCCTATGTTTATAGCCATCAAAAATTGTTTTCTAATCCACAAGTATTGGTTACAAGTGCTTAGGCTCATTTTTTTATAAATGAAAGTTTGCTGAAATATTCAATATTGATGTAATTTTCTGAATATAATAGATGCAGAATAAATGTAGAGACAGAAGTAAAAAAACACTAATTCAATAATCAACACATATGAGACATAAAGCAATCGTTTATTCCATTCCAAATTTTCAAAGACTCATTCTCTTTACAAAATTCCCTGAGGAAGTTTGGACCAAAGTCAAACATAGATGTCCCTGATGAAAACCATACAAAAGGACTTCCAACAGAAAGTAAAAAGCTAAACTTAAAAAGTTGGATCAGCTTGCCCCACATTGCTTCCCACTTGACTCTGCACAATAGCTTTTATCAGTCATGAAATTTAATTCGCAAACAAACAAGTCTACACATATTATCAAAGATAGATCAACACCTCTAAAAAACAAGTGTCTGAATGATGTAATTCAACCCCGAATCTTGTTGTCTACAATAGGACCCTGCTATCATAAAATATAATTAGGCTTTCAATGAATTAAAGAATGAATGAAAGCTGAATTATCTCAATAAAACTCAAGAGTAGACCTTAGCATGCTTCTCCTTCTATTATCCTCTTGTTTCTCCTTTTCCTTTTGCCTTTAAGCCATTAGAATTAGTTGAATTAGTTGAAATACTTCTTTAGTTAAGTTAACTAAAACTCAACCAACTTTTTAGTTAAGGGAGAAAAGTAATAAAATCATAATAAGGGTTTTTAATAAATAATAACTTGTAGGTGGGACCCCTTGTGACTCCCTTTAGTTCTTTAACAAACATAACACAACTATTTAATCAATCAAACACATCCCTCCTTGTGGCTCCCATCATCACTCTCATAATTTGACAATTTATATCAATGATAATTGAAATTATTTCCAAAAATATATTATCCATATATCCAAAAAATATTGTGCTGTCCAAAATTTCAGAAGTCAATTGTTCTCAACAATCAATAAATAAAAACACTTAAAACCCATATTGTCCACTCTGGGAGGAAATATTTCCCTTGTTCCCACTATCACCCTTTTATTTCTGTTAATTTTCCTTAGGATGTGTGGAGCCTTTAGGCCTAATCTCACTGTTAAGATGAGAGCAATCATCTCTCAAATGCATGCGGGAGGACACATGTTTGGCAGTCATTTGAGGGTGAGGAAGGGGAAGCAACGAATTTTCCTTTGTTAGGAGCATGGTGGGCCTTAGTTTTTAACCTTTTGCTTACATGGGAAGACTGTACTGGTGAGTGGGAAGGGGAATCTTGGACAGTTTGATTAATAGGTGAAGGAGCAAGTAGAGACAAGTTAGGCCAGTTGTTGGAGCTTCCTTTTTCATTTGGTTCAAATCTTTTTTAAAGGTCAAATGTTTGTTCTTAAGTTCTTTTTTGCTTCATGACATTCACCTACTGAAAATATCAGTAGTCTCGACATGCGAAATAGTGGGAGATGTGATGTTTCATAAGTTACCACTTTTATCGTTAAATGAAGGTTGTTGCTCTTCGTACCTCAAAATATCGCTCTTTGGGAGTTACAAGTCACAAGATTTACAAACCCTGATGTGCGAGGTCGGGAAAAGTTTCAAAAGCTTACCTCAGGTGAAAGCTAAGAGTGGGACCATGTAAACCCCAATCAAATGCTATCGGGATTTCGTGTCTCGGCGTTTACTCTCTCCTAAAACATTACCGTCATAACCCCGAAAGATGAAGCTGCGAGATCCTCACATAAGTAACTTGGGTTAACGTCCAGAGTGTTTAGTCTGACCATGGTTAAAGCCTCTCGGGATTTTGCGACTCGGCATACGTTCCGTCCAGAAACTATACCCTCAAAGCCCTGAGCTGCAAAGTCACGATATAAATTAAAACATGATTAATAAAACACTTAATATGATTACGTCCTCACTTAACTAAATCTAATCATCGAAATCTCAAGTTTTAGAGGCTTGAAAGGTCAGAGTTAAAAGTCCCGATACGACGAACGCCGAAATGTTGATTTAAATCCTGATTAAGGAAGCCAAGCCAGCCGAATCAATGTTTAATGCAAATGATAATAATGCACTTTTTACAAGGTAATTTCAAATGTTCCTTGCGCCAGCTTGTGCCACGAACCATCGAATTTTATGGCATTAATTGAAAATAAGGAGAAATGGCAAAGTAAGGATATGGTTTTTATTGCCAAAATATCTATCTAATTATGATTGGACCGTTCTGTTCGTAAGGACATCGATATGTTAAATGGTCAAAGATATAGATCTTTTGCTTCCTATTTTGTTCATAAAGTTAATTTGTATCCCACACATAGAAGTTTTTCTCAGTAAGCTAACTTCTATATGTATACGCATTTTTATTGCAGAAGAGCAAAGTTACAATCCCCTGCCATGGCCCCGCGAAAAGTATCCAAGGCAAGTGCAGAGGTTTCAGGACAAGGTTCTGATAATATTTCAGATACTTCACCTCGAAGAATTGATTGCGTATGAACCTGGTCATACATATCAAAGGTGTTGCAATCACAGTTGGTGAACTACTCGAATGATTCCAATGACAATGAGACAGACGACATGACTACCAAATACAAGATCGTCATCCAGGAAGAGATTCAAAAAGTAGCGGCCCGACCATGTCTTCTACCTTACTATGACATGATCTGATGGGCGCTAGATCATGTAGACATCCCTACCAGAACCATCATCAGCGAGCAGGGGGTCACTATTGGGACCTTCAAACCAGAAAGCTTACAAGTTATGTACAAATTACCACCCACGTCAGACTTCTCATACAATGCAGAGTTTCTAGATGGTTTTAAAAAGAAGGAATGCGAGCAATAAATGAAAAGTTTATTTGATTTGATTAAGGATTGGGTCTCACACCTAGTGAAGTTTAGGGAAGAAAGAAATGGAATTTATTCCACATCTTCTTTGGAACCACAGTTCAAATACGTAGCGATAATGACCTGTAGATTGTACGGGAGGGAAGACACCACGCGTTTTTTCCTCTAATGGGTGCCCTTGATATATTCAGTAGTAGAAGGCTCTTCTTTCGACTAGGCTAAAATGTTATCAGATAGCCTGACCAGTCGGATTATAGAATATCAGACACAGAAAGAGAGTGGGAAAGATGCTTCATTTTTTATGTCCACATACCTCATGGATGCAGTATGTTCCATGATGTTTTTTCCCTTGATGAATTGGAGCTGGGCTCCATCAGATGTTGAACCAGTCCATGTATACCATTCTAAGCTTTGGGAGGACAAGGATTCAGATTTCGTATACGAAATCTTCAACTGGGTGATGGTACCGATGCATGTTACCATCTTCGGTAATCCACCACCCAGGATATCGGATAACATCACGACAAATTTAAGCAGAGTGGCTGATTGGTATGTGGAGAAAGAATTCTCATACATCAGGGTGTTCGGCGCTTCCGTCCCTTCGCATGCTTTACCCTTACTTATACCCAACAGGATGGCTTGTCGTGAGATCGCCAGACAAACTGTAATTGGTGGTATAAGTAAAGAACTGAAAGGGTATTCAAAAAAGGTATGGCCACCTTTTCCTATTCATTTAAACACCTATTCATTATTAGACTTCGAGCATGCAAAGGCCGAGGCAGTATCCCTAGAATATATAAATTTGGTTCATATCGAATTCAAGAAACACGATCCACACAGGTTCGTGAGTAATCATTTGGCCAGTTGTGGCCTTCAAATATTTGAGCACGAGAATTCACCTCACGATGATATTTTCAAGGCGCGAAATATTATGACAAGGTTTTGGCTCGAATACAAGCCCTGTCGCCCGAAGAGAGGGCCGATGTTGTCAGATTCCAAGAGCACAGGTGGCGTTGCCTTCCTACAGTATTATGGGGTGAATATCCGATGTAGCAAAGGAGTAGAAAACAGAAGCCAGAGGCTCTAAAGGTTCAGTGCCCAGCCAAGAAGGACAACAGGCTAAAGAAGAGCAAGTTGGGGGCCCGAAACCAGAAGCGAGGCTTTCTGTCCTCCAAGCGAGTCGACTTCAGTCATTACTCCTGGGAAATGTTCTAAACAGGTTGGCAATCCCATCTCCTCCATTACCCCCTGCAGTCTGCAAAGGAAATCCCAGACGCAGGTTGGATTTTGGGTCAAAAATTGACACCTATAGTAGTTGAAGAGATACCTCCGAATGAATTCTTCTTCGAGAAGAAGAGGAAAGTGGTTGTGAGACAAGAACTCTACCAAGAGGTAGGTACTGTCTCTAATAAATATAAAATTTTAACTGATGGGAAAGATATGAAGAAAGTAGAGTCTGCGACAAAAATAGTAGGAACATTGGGTGCTTTCTCCACGATGAATCAATATTCAGTCGGGACCCTAAAGGATTAGCTAAAATGAAATAATCGTTTGATCAAGACACTAGAGACTAAACTATCTACAACAGAGGTTGCTGCTAAAGATCAGGCAAGTGTGACTTTAGAGCAAGCAAGAATAAAAGATCAAAAATAAATTGAGCGGCTTAAAGTCAATCTCAAATAGACACAGTTGAAGGTTCAGATGAGTTAGACTCAGATAAGCCAGCAGGGAGAATTAATAGACCAGCTTCGAGCCAAACTAGAATTCATCGAAAGCGAGGTAATCGATATCGAGATATTTCAACCCCAAGCAATAGAGATCAAAAAAAGGTTATCGACGATGCAACAGGGTTTGCTCGCAAAAGTGGAAACAATTCAAAGTAGCTTCCAACTCATCAAGCAGGTGCTGGAAAACCTCTCTCTTAAAGAAAGGGATGTCGGAGCAGCTCGGGTGGCATTCCAGGAGGCTATTATAGCCACAACGAGAAGGGAAGCACGAAGTAGTTCTAGTTTTCCCATCACAGAGCAGACCAAGGGTAATATCTTGTTGAAAGAATGGGAGCAAAATATATCCGAAGGCAAACAACAAGCTATGAAGCTGAGAAAATCTTGCGAATAAACTTTCGGTTTGTTAAGTGAGATTTGTTTGGGTTCCGATGATGACAGTGGCATGGAGATACTGGGTCAGATCAATACAGCTAAATATATGCTAAATATCAAGGAAAATGAAGAAAGAGAATTAGCTGAAATATCACAAATAACTCAAACAGACATAGTGAAAATAGACAAATGGCTAATTAAACCGAGTATGTTGTTATGCTCTATCAATGCCAAAGATCAGCATGTGGAGGGAAAGATGCCGCTATTGATGAAAGATTGCTATATTTTTGAGGCAAATAATCAAGCAGATCCATCTAAGTTGATATCACAGCTGGTGGAGAAGTGCATTATTTGTACAGAGTAGGCAAAGAGGCAGGTTTTGGGTACCAAATGAGAACATAGATAATGAAACGAAACGTTTTGACTCCTTGATTGTAACCGAAAACCTCTGGAACTATTGAGATTCCAACACAAAAGAATTTGTATAAATATACATTTTGAAGAAAGAAAAAAGGGGGCTGGACCTTTTTGATCAATTGTAATAGAGACTCTCTCTTTCGAGACTTAATACAAAGCAATCTGGAGATTCCTAATTCTTTCACTACTGTGTTATGATTTTTCTCTTTCTGTTATTTCATTTTCATTCTTATTTCACTTATATACATCTGATGAATGTTGCATTGCAATTTAGTAACACTTATACTGCAGTGATTAATATTTAGATATCTATTGTTTACAATTTGTCCTATGTATCAACTACTAGCAGGTACAAGACCTGTAAATCTTTAGGTTGTCATATTTTATGCTTCATCGGATCATTTCTTATCTTATTTTCTTCTTATGTTTATAGAGTGAGGTTCTCTCTTGATAGGAGCCCTATTCTCTAGACAACTTAATGTTTTTCCCATAATTCATACACCATTTATTTCAAATATAACACAATTATGGAAAAAGGCCTTTGGTTTGTATTTTGTTTTTAATTTTGATTTCTAAAGTTCTCTTTTATAAAATCAAAATTGATACAGCATAAAACTTTTCGGATTTCCTTAAATTTTTCTATTCCTCTATGACTGTCCCTATTGTAAGACAACCCAATATCGAACCCAGTTTGATAGATCAAACCCATATTGCTTTAAATCTCTTTGATACCATACTTAAAACGGCTAACACCCGGGTAGAACTTGAACGTTCATGGGCTGCAATTGAAAGGGATATAAACATCCAGGAATAGTTGGAAGCCAGACAACAACAACGTAGAAATCAACCCTAGCTTCCTTTCTCGAAGGTATACCCTCTTCCTTTTTACATCTTACTAACTTTCGGATGCCTAGACACTGTACTTTTTAAATCCTTAAGTACAGACTCTGGAACAACACTAGCCACGATGTTGGGAGACTGTCAGGTGGACAATCTCTTGCCATCCATTTTTTTCAGGGACTTCAGGTTGTAATGAGACATGAGGGGGAACTGGGATACCAGGGACATGTGGGGCTTGGAAGGGAGGCCTTTCTAGCCTAGGTTGGACCACTCCTTGTCCAATCCAGTTAAAAAATCCATCTTGAAATAGTTGGCTCAACTCTTGAGATTCTGCATCAAAATGTATAGAAAACCTTGGCCTTTTAGGGCTCCTGTTCCAATTTCCTCTTCCTATGTTACCTCGACCATGTCTACCTCTGCTGAAAAACATCATTCCTATATACATTATTAATTAGCAACTAGTTTCTTAACCAACCATACATGACATGTCTTTTAAATATGAAACAAAGTTTGGTGCAACAACACATCAGACTCATGCAATACAATCCACACAAATTGTTTAACACTCTCCAATGAGAAGGGGGAGACTAAGGGTTCTGGGATATGTGAGGGATTCTATTGAGAAAAAAGTGTTAAAATGAATGGGGGGTAGATCATGATTACTGCTCAACAAATCATCAAACAATCAATTGTATCGTAAATCAAAAGAATATATCACTGTAACACATCCTTGATCCATCCTTTAACTGTTATAATACAGAGTTTAACTTAACTATAATTTAATTTTAATAACAAGGAGTGGATAGTTAATATGGGAAGGTGAGGGGACTTTTAATGTGCGAAAAAGTGAGAGAATGGTAGATAAAAAATGAATATTGTTCATATAACAAATCAAGTAATCCATAAAAACAACTCTGCATTCAATAAAAAATATACCAATGCCAATTAAACAATTACTGTGTGTCAAAAATGTTTATTGTCCCACTTTCAATTTCTTCAAAACTTCTCAATTAACACAATTTGTAATCATACTCATAATCACTATGACTTTCAATAGTCATGTTAAGAGAATACTTGGTCTCTTTCATTTCCTTTCTTTTCATTTAAAAAAAAATTAAAAGAAACACACAACCACATTGCTCCATATCTATCCATCATATATCACTATAAAATATCAAATATTGTCCATAATTCACAATCACCCAAATAAAACATATACACATGTCATTTTTCCAAATTGAACAGACTTCTAATACTTGCCTGATTTCATGCGCTTTTCATTATATTAACTAATAAAACTTGTAATGAAACCATAATAAAAAACCCGAGCTTCATCACTGAATATGCAATTAAATAAAACATGCATGATTCCTCCATAATAGACACACAGTGAAACAATGAAAACATAGTCAATAATTTCCACAATTTTCCATGATCTCGATCGGGACTAGTTAAACACACAACAATCACCAACTTGCAATTGACACCACGTAGTAAGAATACAATGATTGAAAACATAATGAGAAGAGACAACCATTTACTGCACATTATCACTGATTCCCCATCAACCAATTTAATCAAACAAAATGAGCTAGGTATTCGACGCAACTGTCATAACCACCCCATTTTACAACCAAATCTTTGACAATCAGAAAGATGCTCGATTTAAGTAAGACAATTAGGGATTTTTTAAAAACAACTGGCTCTGTAACAATGAATACAAAGAATCCATTAAGAGTTTTATCAGTCATCAATAACAATGAGAGACTGGAGGTCCTCCAAACATATCAACCAATAGGCAGAGACCCTTTTGATACAAGAAGAGGGTTCCTTATAACTCTCGGTCTGTGCAATGGTGCAATAGTTCAATGACGGGTAAGGTATGACATGATGTAGAGGATAAGTGAATTCCCATTGGACAATAACAAGTACCCAGAACACAAAGAGGTATAACCTATGTCCATTTCATTTGATGACAATGCCAAAATAAATGCAGACTCGAGGCATAACTTATGTCACCCAATCAACCATAAATAATGTATCTTGGCATAATGGCCACCCTAAGACCGACCACTGAGATACATTGATGCTAATACCATGAAAATAAACCCACGACCATGAGAATAACCCACGAACATGAATTTGGAAAATACGTAGTGACCAAAAGGCAGTCTCAAAAACATACACAACAACCACATAGCAGCCCGAATATGACTAGACATGGTTACCCTCATAACTGTGAGGAAACGAACAACAAGGATAAACAGAGTGAAACCCTCCAACAAAACACAGAGCGATAATACCCATATTCACTTAAAAATTACAAAGAACCATCACGATTTTCACTACACAGAACAACCAACAAATGCACAATTCAACCAACCAACTCTTTTACTTGCAAAAAAAATAACCACACAGTCATTCCAGATAGAAGAACCACACATTTACATAATTGTCAATCTCAGGAAAACACAAACCAAATCATTAATGAGTCATCGTTCATTTATACACAGAGCATAATTCATGGATGGGTGAAAATAACCATACCTGTAACCAATAGCTTTAAAAGGGGCAAGCTGGTCAAGCGTTTCCTTCCCAGGATTGGATCTTGGAGCTTAACCACCAACAAAACGAAATACAACAATAACCATACTAGGGTGATGAACCGATGGGGTAAGTATGGAGTGATGTGCACTTATTGCACTTCGCTTCCATCTTCTTATTCATTCAATTTTGAAGTACACAACAACCAACAATCACTAATACATTAACCATGTCATTAATTACAAACCATTGAAATCTGCGACCACATTGCTTGCCAAATGTGGCACCCAAAAATTCATATTAACCTTTTCCAAACTTCCATACCATACCATATGTATTACCATATCAAATGCGCCCAATATAACCCAAATGCAAATCACATAGCCACTAACTATTAATAGTTAGGATTAACACTAACTTGTTTTCATTTTTATTGCACATAAATTCTAACATAGCATAGTATATACCCTTTCTTTTGGATTTTTTTGTAAGTTTCCTTCCCATTGATTTTGTTTATGTTGTTACTAACATATGTCTTGTGTAGGTGTAGCCAGGTAATAAACGATCGTGACATGATCAAACATAGCAACTATAAATATATGCCAATCATAACATAAAATTAAAGATTTGAATAACAAAACATCCCATAAAATGCATCATCCACCTGTCATTATGTCAAAATGAAACCAATACTGCATCATCAACCATATAAGACCCTGTAAGCAGCATCGAAACAACAACATAAAATGTGTGATATAACTATCTCTGAGCCTCCAGTATACAAGGGGGTTCCACATACTAGTATTATATCGTACTAGCATAGCTTAAATAATAGGCTTCAGCAATACTTTGTGAGCAAAATTACTCGTTGTGATTTTTATCATCGACATGCTCATGGAGTCATGGTCAACCATTTTTAACCTGGTTGTAACATTTGTCTTCCAACATTTAATTTATAAAAAAAAATTCTTTCACATGTGTCAAAATAAAAGAGGTTAGTTGGGCAAGTCAAATATTTTCCCAACAGTCATGAAATAATTAATTACAATAATAAAAATTCCAAATTTGGATTTTCCATAAATGGAAAATAATTTAAAAATCTGAATTTTCCAAAAACAAAAATTTATTTCCGAGTACACTTAGAATTTAATATTCTAATATTTGAGGATATTAAATCCTCTCCCTCTTAAGTACAACATTGTCCTCAGTGTTCATTCCTTTCTCAAAATAGGTTTGGATAATATTTTCACAAATATTCCTCTAATTCCCAAGTGGCCTCCTCAGGGATAAAGTGCTTCCATTACACTTTTACCTGGGCGATGGATTTGTTGCATAGTATTGATTCTTTCCTTTCCACACTAGTACATATGACCAAATTTGCGATGGTTTTTCGTTGATATTGCCACATTTATCCATCATAATTTCCATGAAAGCCGAGACTTTTTTTCATCGCTATATCCATGATCCAAGTGTGCATGGAAACATCGAGGAAATTATCTCTCCACGTGTCAACACCATCAATATGGGTTAAACCTATGAATCATCACAATTACAATGAATAACAATGTCAATTACAACGAAACTTCGTCGCAATTGCGACGAAAATTTATGCCAAGCCAAAAACTTGCGACGCAGATTCTGTATGTGCAACACAAAACCGTGGAAACTTGCGACGAAAATCCGTGGAAATAGTGATGAAAATGCATCTCAAGACCAAACTTATGACATAGATGTTGTATGTGCAACTAAAAACCGTGGAAAATTGTGACGAACTTTCATCCCTATTGCCACGGTTATTCAAATTCAAAAATTGTTTCCAACGAACTATCGTCGATATTGAGACAATGACTCTAAGTTTAAAAAAAATAAATTACATGAGATATGGTATTACCATATTACATTGTAATATGGTATACCATATTACAATGTAATATGGTAATGCCATATTACAATGTAATATGGCAATACCATATTACATTGGAATATGGTATACAATTGTAATATTCTAATATTCTAATATATTATATATTGTAATATTGTAATATTCTATTGAAAGATGGATGTTAGAGAAAATGTGTAGATCTTTTAGATTGAACACGATTATAGTATATATATATATATATATATATCCCCTACAAATAATCAAGGAACTAATCAACCAAATATTGGAAGCACGTGTTATCATGAAGTTGGATTAGAAGTAAGGATACCAATATGACAATATACACAAAGAATAATTTGGAATATTACTTTAGAAAAAACACATGGATTGCATGAGTGAGTCATTATGCAATTTATATTACACAATACTATGACAACACTTCTAATATTGATGGATGATATCTTAAGACCATTTATCAAACTTGTTTATTGTAGCCTCCTTGGATGATATTTTGACTTTTAGCAAGATTTGGGAAGATCATTTGAAACATTTGGAGATTATATTTTTAACCCTTCAAAACAATTAATTGCAAGCCAACATGAAGAAATATGAGCTTGGAGAACAATTATTGTTGTGTATGGATTTTGTAGTTAGAGGATGTGAATTTTGTATTGACCTAAGAAATATAAAATTCGTTGTAAATTGGTTGATCCCAGATAATTTAATTGAACCAAGGTAATTCATTAGGTTAGAAAATTCTTTAGGAATGAAGTGTCTATTCAATGCACATTAGATAAGGCAAGTATAACCTTTCAATTCATTTCAATTGAAAACCAAGTAACTGAAGCTTTGACATGAAAGAATTGTAATGCATCAATATTAAATATAATGAAACTTGCAATTTCATTTGAAATCAAAGTAAATGTCACATGATAAATAATGGGGGAACCTTTGATACAATGAAGGAGTTGGATAACATAACACTTGAAACTTTTGTTGGTGCAATCATAATATACCCCAAATAAGATAAGGAATTGTACATCATAGTTTAGGCATTGAAGTACTAAATGAATTATTTGTTGGGAAAACAAAAAAACATTCACTCAAATCATAACCTTTTATAATCCTTGTCAATTGATTCAAGTCACAACAAAGACCAGACTTCATGTGAATGGTATCTCGCAAAATTTTGATTCGGTATGTACTTAAACTTATATGTGAATGGTATCTCAACATTTTGTTTTTATTTGACCATAGCTGTAAAGTTAAACTCTTATGTACTTGAAGAATATAAGGGATTACCTACATCTACCTCAAATTTTGGCAAATGGTTAAAAACTTACAAAACTTGTATATATATGCAAGTCTCGAGTCTTTGAGATGATTGTAGGCTTGAAGGAGGATTAAACTATAAATTTAATAATTTTTTTGTTAAGAAAGGAGAGCCAAGAATAAGCTCATGTGGGAAGATTGAAGTTGTAAAGTCGATATACATTTTAGAGTAAAGAAGAGTAAATAATATGGTAGTTTTTATACCATGTTGAAACATGAAAACAAGATGTAATTATATTCTTCACTCATGTAAAGGTGCATTTTGGAATATCTACATTTATCATGTGTAGATATAATAGATTCTCAAGAAACTTTTAATCCACACTCTAGATGATAATGGATATAAGTTGAAGATAATTCTATCCTTTATTTACAATTGCATGGTTATACCAAGGATATAAATCAAACATTGGTTCATTTGTTGTGAGGCTATAACATCACAATATTTGGGAAGATTGTTTGTCATTTATATATATCATTGTTAATTGCACAATTCATTGCTCACCTCAAATCCTCCACCTATGAATTTCTGATATTTTGTTGTACTCACATTAACTTGAAAGTTTAGCCCTCAAAGTGGAACAATTAAGAAAATTGTTCAATGGGAAAATATGCGAACTTTGTTAAGAAGAAAAATCCACGAACATGTGTAGGTATAACAACCATCTTGTAGGAATCTCAATCAAGTTACAAAAAGAGGCATGATAAACATATAACAACACATACCCACCAAAGATCAAGTGTGGTTGCACCCACCAAAGAAAGGTTTAAAATGATATTTTAGGATTTGGATAAGAATGAATAAAATCTATTTTCTTGGATTGGTCACCATATATGGGAAAATATTCCAATGTATATGTGGATCATTTGAAGTTGTCTATGCCATCCTCATTAGAAGGAGAATTTAATTAAGAGACATTGAGTCCCAAAGTTGATGGGGATCATCAACTTGAAAGGG
>ML781479.1:228952-253238 GCA_009831015.1 Picea engelmannii | reverse complement strand
AGTACCTGCTAAAGCAAGGAATATAGCAATCGATTGCAAGTCAAAATAATTTTGACTTTTGTAAATTTACAAAAATTTTAACAATGTTTTATAATGTTTTTCAATAAATATTTTTTAATGAGAATTTTATATATAAATAAAAATATTTTTTTATTTTTAAATATTCAAAATTCTATTTTTTAATTGGTCAAAAACTCCGAAGTGACTAATTTCCCCTGGTTGGAGGTGACAATTAACTACAAAACTAAAAAAATAAAATTATTTGTTTTTTAAAAAATCCACAAATAGCCACGTATTAATTAAAAGTACAAATAATGATTGATGTTACCGACATTCTATGTGTAGTAAATGTAAGAATACAGTTTGGATTTTGAGACTTTGTTTCATCTCTCAATGAGTTGATGAGTTCACTTTCTCCACTATCCATATGTACACACTCGATCACGTCAACCACAACGTTTAGCCTTGGGTTTTGTTTTTGCATACTTAAATAATGGAAATTCTCGTACTTTGTTTTGTAAAATGTACAGACCCGATCATGTCAACCACAATATTTAATCTTGGGTTTTGTTTTGCATTCTTAAATAACGGATGATTTCTCGTACATTAATAATTATATGTAATATCAACAGGCTATCTTGTCACTAATGCCAACCTACTCATTATTTATTACAATATGTTGAGGATAGCAAAGAATTTATGTGGAAGAGGGAAATGTTATTAATATTTCTATTAATATATATGCGGAAGAGGGAAATGTTGAGGATAGAAAATAATTTATGTAGAAGAGGGAAATGTTACAATATATTGCAGCTATTACCCTTGTTGTTATAAACATGAGTTTCCTCCCTATATTATATATACCATAACTTATCATTTATCAATAAAACAATCAACTTCAATATTTTATTCATGGAGATTTCTTCCTTCATTTAATTGAATTAGTAAGTGATAGCTGCCAACCATTAGGTGTGCAAGTATCCCAACCATTATTGTCATTGTTATATTATTTTCAATTTATGCAAGTGTGATCCCTTTTGGGTACTAGGGATGTAACAAGTGGTATCAAAGCTTCAATCAAGCTTTGTTGGTGTTTTTTTGTTAGGTCTTAAAAATAAAAGAGAGAAGAAAATGACAATCAATTACTATCATTTCACCGATCAGGGTTGAGTTTCAAGAGCAATTCCATATCTTTATCAATCAAAAGAGAGAGATATTATAGCTACAATTGAAGGGGAAAAGGGTATGTGGATTCCATAAACCTAGAATATTATGGAATCCACGTACCGTTTTTCGTAGAATATACTAACTAGATCCAAAAACCAAAGACATGAAATATGGTACTACACATATTATAATATATTATCAAGGAAAAAACAAGCTAAATGAAATTTGGACATTTGAAAAAAAATTTACAAGTTAAATGAGTACATCAATAAAAAATAATATACTAACCTTGCAAGTTCAAAATCCGAGCTATGTAGATCGAGAATTGGATTTGTTCAACCGATGGGTGACAGAAAAAATAAATAACTCAATCAAAAGCCAAGAATAGTGTTGCAACTATAGAAATTATGTTGCAACATCTCTTAAAGTCACGTATATATAGATAAAATAGTCCACTAGCCGTGAACAACGACCAATGAGATAGGCAAAATTTTCGTCTCTATTGCCACGAAAGTTTGTTGCTATAGCGACGAAAATCCCGACTAGGTTAAAATAAGATTTTTGTGGATATTGCGACGAACTTTCGTGGAAATATCGGAAAAAATCCCGCCCTGTTTAAAAAAATGATGAAACTAGTGGAATCGTGGAAATATCGGAAAAAATCCCGCCCTGTTTAAAAAAATGATGAAACTAGTGGAATCGTGGAAAAATTTCATGGAATAATCCGCCCATATGTAGTAGTGCCAGAATGCGCAAAGGTTCCATTTGGAACTCACCTTCTGGTTCCACCTGCACCATGTTCCAATCAATTATGTGAGTAGGATCATGAATATACTTTTTAATAAGGAAACATGAAAAACATTATGAACTTTTAAGTTTTAAGGAAGTGAAAGTTGATACACCATGGGTCCAATTTGAGTTAAAATATCGAAGGGGACACAAAACCTGGGTGCCAACTTTGAACAATTTCCTAGCTTTAGAGATCTCTTCCTTGCTTTGAATTTCAGATATACATGGTCCCCAATTTGAAATTCCTGGTGTCTCCTTTTTAAATATGCATATATTTTATATCGGTCTTGGGCCTCCTTTAAATTTTGTTGTACCCTTTTTACCATTTTCTCCATTTCCTAGAGCATTTTCAGTCCCATCATAAGCCTCTCAACTAGATTATGCCAACTAATCGGAGTTGTGCATTTTATTTCGTATAATTCTTCGAAGGGAATCATCTTGGTTGATGTCTGATAGCCATTATTGTAAGAAAATTCAACTAAGTGTAGGTACTCCTCCCACTTAGTTGGTTTCGTTCTCACGTATATTCGTAACATGTCTTCCAAAATCTGATTCGTTCGTTCGATTTTTCCCATCCGTTTGTGGATGGTATCTTGTGATGAAATTCAGGTTAGTATCCAATCCTGCAAACAATTCCTTCTAAAACTTTGATGTAAATTTGAAATCTCTATCAAAGATCACCATCTTAGGAATTCCATGTAATCTAAATATTTCTTTCATAAAAATTTCAGCAATATTGATTGCTTTATAAGTAGACTTCACAGGTATAAAATGTGCAGATTTTCTAAGTTTATCAATCACTACCATAACTGAGTCATTTTTCTTTTGATTATTAGGAAAAACTTTGATGAAGTCCAATGAGATAATCTCCCACTTCCATTCTGGTATAGGTAGATGTTGCAGGAGACCAACTGGATGCTTGTTATAGCATGATTTTCCTCACCCTATGTAATCTTGCACATAGGGCCTTATTCCATTTCCCTGTGCATACTTATCTTCCCTGTTGATAAAATCCAAAGACAAAAATTAATATTTTTCCACTTGTACGCATCGTGCACACTATACAACATGCGTATACGCAGGCTGCTCCACTACTGTCCGCGTACATCGCGATTTGTGCTAGAAAATGAAAATTAAATGTCGGGTTTCCATGTCACGACAGGAGATCTATGATCCTTATCCTTCCATATACTAGAAAATTTATGAATCATCCCTTCAATTCCATTATGAAGGCTATAAATGGGCCAATTCAGAGCTATGGAAAAAGGAGAAAGAATTCAACTTTGAGAGCAAAGTTACTCTGGATAAATTATTACTTCATATTGAGTCTACATCCATTTGTCCTTTAAGTTTGAACATAGTGTTAAACCCCCAAGATCTTCCTTTATTGATGGAGAACCCCATTGTCTCCCTTCTATGAGCTTTCCATTGGTGGAGGATTCAAGTGGTGGAGGCCCGACTGGAAGGAAATTAGTTTCTCGATTCCGAACCATGCCGACACAAAAGTCTATAATGTTTTCACTTCTGTTGATCATTTATTAATAGAAATACTCCTTTCCCATCCAATTGATATCTTACAAATATATGATTTATTCTCGATGGGCGTATTTGTAATGTATATTAATGGATTATGCTATCTAATGTGCTATCCTTTTATATTATCACCATATGCTTGCTTTTCTTGTTTGTTGAGAACTTGTTGCAGGTACAAATATTTGAGTCAAAGTGCTCAATGGTGGACATCATCGAACATCTGGACGAGGTAGGCCCCTTTATTATCTGACTTGCACATTGGTTTATATAGCATGTTTTTGGGACAGAGTTGATTTCTGCAGTCATATCCGTTTGTTGTGGTTTACTCTAGCCATAGAGAGTTTTTCCCTTGTAACAAAATTGGTGACCATACTAGGGATTTATCATCTTTCTTAGGGTTTGGAGTACTTTTATCCTTAGATTTCTCTTGTTTCTATTATGGTTCTTGTCGTATCATTTCTTGACAATTCATGTTCACTCAGGGTCTGATTTTTCAGCCTTTCTCCCTTACATGGCCTTGTTTTGAAGCATATATGCACTTTTTGCCTTGACAGTTGTGTACATACGCTGGATGTCTCACTGCAAGATGCGTATATACGCTCTCTTTTCCTGAACAGTCGTGTACACCACTTTTCCTTTCCTATTTTCTTGGTCTGGTGTTTTCTGGGTGGGATTTGATGTTTGTTGAGCCTTCTTAGGTCTCCGTAGTGCCCGCTAAGTGTCTTTAGGATGACATGAAACCCTCTTTTAGCTGAATTTCTGGGCGGAGTCTTTCTCATCATATTTTCATTGGGTTGGGTGTTTTGTTTCTTGGTATCCTTCTTGAGTTATCTTTTTCTGTACACAGTAGGATTGTATATCAAGTTACTTTTCAGTCCATCCATTTTCAATTTTGTTATATTGAAAATACAAAAAAATAGGCATTTTTCATTGCTTGGCATTTTTGTCTTTTGGAGTCTTTTTCATTAGCTTAGTGCATATAGTGAAAGATTGCATTTTACTTCAAAATTGTAGAGTTGAATTTGAAAATTGCACTGGTTTTTAGAAGCATATAATTCATTGAAAGTTAAAGTTAGGACTTTGCATTTTTTTTTTCATATTTACTTTTCTTGCATAGTCATAGCACCATGAGTTTCACTACCATACCTTTTTGAGTAATCACGACCATTAAAATTAACGCTATAATTTAAAATTGATTAGTCGCGATTTTTTTTTCTAGGGTGCATGAACTAGCCTAGGATTTAGTGCCTTGGAATAGGATTTTGTGAGTAAATTTCTCCAAGGAAATTAAATCAACATATGTGCATGAGAAAAGAAGTGGAGAAATCCAGTGTATAATTGGTAATATCAGGAGGCTCCGCTCACATTGGAGTTAATCACGAGTTCGCGCGAAGTTAGTTGAATGGATATCCCTCCAATACCTTCCTAGCATCAGAGATATTTCTAGGGATCTTGCTAGTGCCTTTACCTCCATGAGAGGCGGTACTTTCAAGGTTTCGGGCTTTGCTACCCTACCCATATGGTGGACCTGGCTTACTACTGCTCGCATGTGCATCAGTTATACATTGGTTGATTAGTTTCTTGACTTAGGTGTCTCATAGGTTACTTGCAGGGGTTATTATGCAGGTACCCTAGGTCAGATAAGGGTTGGACAACACACAACCTCTATGGAGGATTACTTCTCCGGGGGGATCTGACCGACTGATTGTTAAGCCCACGAGGACCCTTATAATTGATTCTGTTACCTCCAGTATTTAGTAGGGATTCTAAGTCCCTTCTTATGTGAGACATACCTTCTTTAGGGAGGGAGGCCACTCAGCCACTTTACCCCGCTTGTATGCATATTGGCCGTTTGACTTTTGGTGTGCTCTTTGATTACTAATTGGCCTTAGAAGTCTATACTTAGTTTTCATTATCATGGATAGTGGAGTTCCTTTTGCTCCCTCACTCACCGCTACCTACCCCTTGATGCCTACTCATTTCATGGGGAAAAACTTCTCCACGTTTTATAATGGTATGCAGAACTATGATACTCAGTCCACGCCTTGGGCCTCTAGCCATTTTTCTGTTGATATGCCTTCACTCATGCAATCCTCTCTCTAGTCCACTTATATGAATCCTATCATTGGATTTGGGGGAACCATGGCCCCGATGTTGACTTCTTCATTCAATATGAGTCATGTCCCTCAACCAACTCTCACTGTTGGAGGTTCGAACCTCTCCTCTTATGGATCCAATCCTAGAAATGCTTTGTCAGGAGATAACTCTCATATGGGTGTGTATTCTACTTATTACACCCTATCTGTACATCCTTCATCTGCCATGTCAGTTCCTTCGAGTACCTTTCCCACGATTGGTCCTCATGTACCCCCAGGTATTTCATATAGGGAGAACCAATTTTATGGTTCAGGATATCCTCTTTATGGAACCCCTTCACACGGGGGCAACCTATATCCTCACTCGAATAATTATTATCATACCTATGTCTCTTTTCATACTTCAGTGATGATCCCCATACAAGCCTCTTCAGACCAATTTGGCAGAAGATACTACCTTTCCGGATAGGGACAAGGGGCATTGAGAAGCCTTAATGCCTCAGACATAAGCCTAAATTCCTTTGTAGGGCTTGTGAAGGAGATCACCTTACTCGGTTGTGTCCAACTATGACCAAGATTCTAGAAGCATGGAGCTCACCCAAGGGCCCTTCAGATTCTTAGGCATCTATGGTTTCCCCACACCCTGTTTCTCCTTTGATTGACATGGTGGTAACACTGCTACAATTGTCTCCTGACCTCAGCCCCATTTTCGAGGGTGACGTGTCCCCTATCCCTATTATCATGCATCCTCTTCAACCTAGTATTGAAGAAGTGGTTGTACCAGTGAAATATCTAGTCAATCCTCCTCTCCTTGTAGAGGGTGATGCATCCTTCAACCATGTCATCAACATTCTTGATCCTACACCTTTTGAATGAGAGAGTTTTTTTCTCTCTCTGATTACTCTCCCTCTAAGTCCCGAGGAAGTTCACTTTGATTGGGATTGCCTCGTGGGGTATCCAATGCCCCTGCCAATGTCTTTCCTAGTGAGAGACATTATCTGATCCATCACAAAGACTATATCCTCTGTTAGTTCTTTATCCTCCTCAACTTGGAGAGATTTGTTTTTCCCAAGATTATGTTGGCTATTCGTAAGATATTGACTTTCCACAGAAGTCCAACACGTGAGACTTGGCCTCCCTCGAGACTTCCCACCTAGAATATCCCGAGCAATTTCAAGTTAATCTATTTTCTCGACTCGTCTAGAAAGAAAAAATATTGCTGAGTGATTTGTCCCTTTAACACTTGTTAAATAAGACTTGAAAGGTTGTGAGTCTTAGTTAAGCTCTTTTCCGACTCGTTTTCAAAAAGAGAACATATTGCCGAGTGAACTTTTCTTTTTCACACTCATAAATTGGATTTGAAAAGACATCTATTTGGCACAAGTTTATCCCTTTTTCACACCAAATAGACTAAAAGACAAAAAAGGACATTTTTTGGCATCAATTTGTGATTGCATCTCATTCCCTTGCTTGCAGTATTGAGCCTATAGCCAGTTCTCACTTTCCGTTATAAATCATTTGCCTTAGCAGTTTTTGCATCCTCAACCAAGCAGAGCCTTGTTTATATCCTTCGCAATTTGACACCCTATACCTAGGAGGGAACATTCCCCTGAGTGTCCATATCCCGCATTCATTTCCCTACATCAAGCATAGGTATGTTCCACTGTTGGAACTAGTTTTGCTTACTTGTGACACTTGTTTCCTCCTCTGTAACATAGCATTCATTTGTCTATGCAAAAACAAAAAAAATGGGCGGGAAGGGAGTATTATCTTATGTTGGCAGTAGTCATGTCACCTTTGAACAGAGAAAAAAGTTATTGAGTCCATTTTTCATCATAATTTTGGGATTAGCATGGCCTTAGGAAGATGAGCTTGTTACAGAGTCTTCTCTATCAACTGGTTACTCTTCCAGTCCCTATAGAGAATTTCATTGATTCCTCTTGTATATTATGGTTTCATCATTGGGTCAATGCTTCCAGAGTCCTCCATATGTCTCATTCTCTGGTTCAAAGGAAGTTTATCAACTTGTGTCGGCCACTCCTCAGAACGACCACTCCTCAGAACTCTTGACTTTGCATGTTGGCCATACCCTCAGTTTGTCTCAGAGTCACATGATATTGTAGTCCTATCATGCACCCTGGCCCTACTTTCATCATTGGTAGGTAACCTTGAACCCAACTATTGACATTTCATCATTGGTCATTGACTGGGTGGTTTCCCTTGTGTTCAACGGCAAGACATCTAATCACGCATTGGGATTCATGCAGTGTCTTAGATACCATTACCCTTATTGGTGGTTTCCTCGCCTTTGTCATCAGGTTTCATCATTGGCTACTATTCAGAGGGTCTTTTCCATGTATCGCTTTCTCTTGGAACACATGAAATACACACAAGGTCATTGGTTTGTGAAAATATTTTTTGTTCGATTTCCACCAAATCATGAAGCTCCTGCTTTTCACCTCATGCTGACTGATGAGAGATGCCTTAATGCTCTTCTTTTAGCGGGTCTCTTTCAATTGACTTCAACTCATTTATTTTGGAAACATGACCTAGATTCTTATGAGTACCTTGAGTCTTGCAGTCATCAGTGGCAGACTCTATCTCCATCGAAAGTTGGGAATACATAAATGTCTCCCGATTGATGGATTCTTTAGGTGTTCAAAAACAACTCCTTTATTCACACTTGTAAGAATGTACTCAGTGCCTTGATACCTATTTTCATTATAGGTATGCTGTATCATGTTTGTTAACGATATACCTCAATGAATGATAATCAAACGATGTCTCATTGTGTTCGACCTCAATTCCTTTATTCACATGATTTAGACTTGCACCCTTGGCAGATTGTGTAGAAGACTTGAAGACATCACTATGTGGCTGTAGCTTTCCTGAGCTATTTCTTCCTTTTCATTGGACCAGTATCTCTATGACTTCAATGATCATGGGATATCAGATTGTACTCCATGGTATACAGACATATCCATATTAGTTTTGAGACTGGTTCTACTGAGCCTTTTTCGTGACTATGAAAACTTGTGGCATGTAACTGCATTTGTATTTGCCTATTCATGGCCACGAACACTTGTTTGGTATATTTTTCACATGGATCTGCAGTGTAATTTTATTGGAAGCCATGTATGCAAAGTCAGTATATAATGTAATGATCAATGCGTTCATCCAGCTAGTCCCCTACCACTCCACTTCTGGGTTATTTATAATGTATTTCGACCATTGCAGTTACTCCTCTGACCTCACACATTAGGGGGCATCTGTTATAGCAATATTTTCCTCACCCTATGCAATATTGCACAGAGGGCCTTATTCCATTTCCCTATATAGACATATCTTGCCTGTTGATAAAATCCATAGACAAAAATTAATATTTTTCCACTTGTACGCATGTTGCAAACTATACATCATGTGTATTCGCAGGCTGCTCCACTACAACCCGTGTACATTGGGATTTGTGCCAAAAAATGAAAATTGAATGTTGGGTTTCCATTTCACGATAGGATATCTCTGATCCTTGGACTTGCATATACTGGAAATGTTCTGACTCGGCCCTTCAGTTCCATTTTGAAGGCTATAAATGGGCCAATTCCGAGCTATGGAAAAAGGAGAAAGAATTCAACTTTGAGAGAAAAGTTACTTTGGATAAATTATTACTTCATATTGAGTGTGCATCCCTTTGTCCTTTAATTCTGAACACAGTGTTCAACCCCCAAGCTCATCCTTTATTGATGGAGAACCCCATTGTCTCCCTTCTATGAGATTGCCTTTGGTGGAGGATTGAAGTGGTGGAGGCCCAACTGGAAGGAACTTAGTTTCTTAGTTCCGAAACATGCCGACATAGAAGTCTGTAATGTTTTCACTTCTGTTGATAATTTATTAATAGAAATACTCATTTCCCGTCCAATTGATATCTTTCAAATATATGAGTTATTATCAATGGGTGTATTTGTCATGTATATTAATGGATTATGCTATCTAATGTGATAACCTTTTATATTATCACCATATGCTTGCTTTGCTTGTTTGTTGAGAAATTGTTACAGGCAAATCTTTGGGTCAAAGTGCTCAATGGTGGACATCATCGAACATCTAGACAAGGTAGGCCCCTTTCTTATCTCACTTGCACATTGGTTTATATAACATATTTTTGGGATAGAGTTTATTTCTACAGTCATATTCGTCTGTTGTGGTTTACCCTAGCCATAGAGAGTTTTCCCCTTGTGACAATGCTGATGTTTGGCCTTTATTTGTTGACAATCTAATCATTTAGATAAGTATTTAGTTGTTTCACTTTTCATGTTAGGCCAATAAAACAATTTTCGTAAGGTTGTTATCATTTTCTGGTATCTTGGATGACCAAAATATGGCCTTTTGTGCAATTCGTCAAGAATTGTTGACTTTAAATCAACAGAATTAGGTATGTACAACCTGTTTTTGAACCTTATCAATCCATTTTTATCTAAACTTGGATCTGTTTTGTCGAGTTTTTCTACATTTTTCTTGTAATTTTGTTGTTGTTTTGATGTATTTTTCGTCATTACAGCTTGCAGATTTTATTCTTTGTTCAATGTCGTTTTTTGCTTTGATAACACTTATCTCAAAAAGTATGTTAGTCCTCTGACTTAGGGAATCTGCAACTTTGTTTTCTTTACCTTTGATGTGTTTTACTTCGAAATCAAATTCACTTAAAAATTCTAGCCACATCACTTTCCTTACGTTGAGATCTGGTTGACTGAATAAAAAATTTACACCACTGTTTTTAGTTAGTAGAAAAAACTTTCTCCCCATTAAATAATGTCTCCACATTTTCAACGCATGAGTTACGGATTCTAACTCCAAATCATGTGTAACGTAACTCCGTTCATGTTCTTTCAGTTTATGTGATTCGCAACATATGACATGTCCATATTTTGTTAGGACGCCTCCGAAGTATTCTTTGCTTGCATCCACACAAACTGTAAAGTCTTTATCAGGATCTTCTACCCTTAGGATAGTTGTTGTATTTAGCAGTCCTTTGAGTTTATCAAATTTGTCCTGACACTTTTGTGACCAAGTAAACGTTATTCCCTTTTTCTATAGGGATGTAATTGGATACATGAGCTTAGAAAATTCTTCGATAAATCTTCGGTAATAACCGATAATTCCCATGAATGATATAATGTCCGCTACATCCTTAGGGATAGGCCATTCCATAAGAGATTTCATATTCTCTGGATCAACTGCAATACCCTCTTCGGATATCACATGTCCTAGGTATTGTATCCTTCTTTGGTAGAAGTCGCATTTATCAAACTTCGCATACAACTTGTGTTTCCTTAAGGTTTGCAATACTATTTTCAGATGTTCTTCATGTTCTTCTTCCATTTTCAAGTAAACTAAAATATCATCGATAAACACCAGTACAAATTTATCTAGATATTGACTGAATATACTATTCATCAAACACATAAAGGTTGTTGGTGCATTAGTAAGACCAAATGGAATTAAGACAAACTCATAGTGTCTATAATGTGTTCTAAATGTTGTTTTATTTATATCTTCATCTTTTATTCTGACTTGGTGATAACTAGACCTTAAATATAACTTAGAGAAGATCGTTGCTCCTCCCACTTGGTCAAGCATGTCGTTAATTCTAGGTAAAGTATACTTATTCTTGATTGCCATCTTATTTAGTTGTCTATAGTCAATGCATAGTCTCAAAGTCCCATCTTTATTTTTAACGAAAAGAACTGGTGCTCCCCAAGGTGAGACACTTGGTTTGATATATTCTTTATCTAATAGTTCTTGTAGCTGAATTTTCAACTCTGTTAATTGAGGTAAACTCATTTTATAAGGTGCCTTAGATATCGGGGCAGATCCAAGTAGTAGATAAATAGAAAACTCTTTCTCTCTTCTTGGAGGTAGTTATGGTATTTCGTCCACAAATACATCTCTAAACCCATGTAGGACTGCAAAGTCCCATAAACTAGGTTTGTTTTCCTTTTCTAAAAGATTTTTTACCTAAACAACATAAACTTGATAACCTTTGTTCATACATTTCTTAAACTGCATGGTTGATATCTGCCTAATCGAAACTGGTTTTTTGATCCCTTGTATCGTCCTAACTGTGTTGTATTTGTCTCTGTAAATAAGTGAATTTTCGTAACACTTTAAAATTACTTTATGTTTCTCTAACGAGTCCATTCCAATGATTATATCGTAAGATCCCAAAGGTAAAAATTTCAGATCTAACTTTGTACTTTGACCGTCTATGTTGAGTTCACATTCGGGAATAAAATATGTTACTTTCCTTTTGGTCCCTATTGCTAACTGTACTAACCAGGAATTAGCATGCTTTACTTTTTTGAGTTTGTTTAATTCAACTAAACTAGGAGTAACATAACTCAGACTAGCTCCTAGGTCAATTCATATGGAAATGTGGTTATCATGAATTTTACCTTCAACTTCCACGATAGTGGATTGATGATCATCTTTCCTGCCATCCACAATTGCATTAATTATGTGCAAGCTTTTTCCCATATCTCCTACTGTAGAAGATTATTGTAGGTTATGGACTATAGTTCTTGATGTGGAAGTTAAGCATGGACAGTTTCTCCTCAAGTGAGGTTCTCCACACTCCCAACACTTCAATGGTTCTCTGCAGTTGTCCCCAACTTTATTGGCTCCTAGGTTAACTGAACTACCTCCCCCTTAAGAACTCTGGGTGTTGGAATTATAGTCCTTCTTTTGGAAGCCTTTGGCCATATTACAGAAAGGGGCTAGTCGGAAGCCTTGCTTTCATTGATTCATTATGTCTTGTTTCTTGTCCTTCCATGCCTTGGGAATTTCAGACCTCTGTTTGTACTGATCATAGCATATCCGAGCATATCCGAGCTCATATAATTCCTTATTCTTTCTTTCGTAATATATTTCTTACAAGTATTGCTTCTTGAAATATTTCCTAAAATATGACCATTCCATTTGTTTCTCTTTCAATGCCTTAGCCAGTTTTAGGTCTTGCCACCAGATACTTTCTTTTACCTTCAAGTTCCAAATGGCCATTCTGAATTTCATATTACTAGAGTAATTGTAAATCTAGAAGTATTTATTTATATCTAGTAGCCATGCTTCAACCTCTTCACTCATCCTTGATTCTCCATCAAAGGTGGATGGTTTTATTTTCTTGAATTCACCCTCCAAGTGATCTACTTGTTATCTTTTTCTTCCTGTAGTTGTTTTGTTTCCTGCCACATGCGTGTCTTCGGAAGTATTGTTCTCATTTTTTGTTTCATGACCAGAGTTTTTAGAGGACCTTTTGTTGACTTCTTTTTTTTTCGGTTCTGACATTATCACAACAGACCAACAATTTTTTTGTTTATAAAAGTAAACATATTTGTTAGTTTTTCTTTAACAGAAAATAAAAACTTAAAATAATTTGGCCTTGCCCTAAGGTCTAAGTGTTGTAACTTTCATCTCTGATACCATATGTAATGTACCCCAAATTTCCCAAATAAAAAAAAAAAAAATTGTTAGGGGACATTAAAGATCCTTGACTCTTCAACATTTGATTGTGACATAGAGATAATCCATTAGACATATATTTATTTCTTTAGTGTATGCATAACAAAGTTATCGTCGTTATTGGATTAGATTCATACACTTATTTGTAATTAAGAAAGTTACGACTAGGGATATCCTATCCCTTAGGATGACTACCATGTCTATGTCAAGTCATGCTTTCTATAATACAACGAGTAATAAACTAAAGACTATAAAATGTCATATCATCTATGTTGAGCAAAAGATATGAAATGATCTTACTCAAGCATTTTCAAATTCTTCTTGGCTAAATCAAAATAGACGGGAATGTCACCCTAGGTTTATAGCCATCAAAAATAAAATCCTAACTCACAAGTATCAATTACAAGTTCTTAGGCTAGTCTTTTTCACAAATACAAACTTGCAGGAAAATACATTTTAATATAATTTTCTGAATATAATAGTTGTTGAAAAAAAGTGTTAAAGACAGAAGTAAGATATCAAGATGATAATCAAGATAGATGAGACATAAAAAAATCCTTTATTCCATTCCAATTCACCAAAGAGTCATTTTCATTACAAAATATCATATAGAAATTTCAGACCAAAGTCAAACTTAGACATCCCCGATGGAACATACAAAAGGACCTCTGATAGAAAAACAACACTGAACTCTAAAAGCTGGATCAACTTGCCACAGATTGCAGCCCACTCGACTCTTCACAATATCCTTTGTCAGTCATGAAAACTAATTCAGAAATAGACAAGTCCACATAGACTATCAAAGATAGATCAACACCTCTGAAAAAAAAGTGTCTGAATGATGTAATTTAACCATGCATGTTGTTTTCTACAATAAGACCCTGCTATCATAAAAGAGAATTAGGGTTGTGATAAATTAAGGAATGAATGAAAACTGAACTATCTCAATATAAACTCAAAGAGAAAACCTTAGGATGCTTCTCCTTCTATCCCTCCACTAGACCTGGAAAGATGACAAAGAGACTTTATGCTGTAACTTCAGGCATTATCGCAGAGAAAGCCACCAACTATTCATTCCAGAAAAAACATGATTTTACACAGTTTCCATACTTAAGGGAAAATCAAAACCCATACATCTGAGCCAATATATATTTCATAACCAGAGAAAATTCATGGATGGAAAAAAAAGACATACCTATAATCAAAGCACCTTAAAACGCGATTTGATTGAGCAATTCTACCTATGCATGAAATTTGGAGCGTAACCACAACAAAACAGTTGAACAATAGCCCAATTAGGGTGGCGGCCAATAGAAGGGGTAAGGGTGACATGCAGTAAATGCATGTTGCCTCCATTCCCAGTCCATTAATCCCATAGTACACACCAACAAGCTTCCATTAACTCAATTAATTAAACCGTGTATCGAAACCATCACCCACTAAAACCAATAATGTGACCCATATCAAAATCATGCTATAACACAAATCACTAATTCATATAACTCAATCAAATCACATAACCATTATCTTGCTAGCTACGATTAACCATAATCAATTTAATTTCCATGCATGTAGTGTATTGTATTTTCATAGTTAGATTCCTTTCCTTTTGCATTTGTTAAATTGGTTTTGCCTTTTTCAAACTGCTCTTTATGTCTTGTTACTAACATGTCTATTGTGCAGGTGTCCCAAGAATATATAGAAATGGTATCAATGAATAACATAGGTTGTTGTAACATAAAATTAGAGCTTAGAACATAACATGCCTTATTCATTATTTACTTGTCTCACATAGAACCAACACATAATAATCCCAATCCATCGCCAATAAAAACAAGATCTCAACAACCATGTAAGCAATGTCGAACAATAGCACAACATCAAATAAGAACCAGATCTGATATCCAATCTACAAGGGAGTCCCACCTACTAGCACTAGTGCATTTGGGTCAAATTTCGACAGCGCGCTCGACGTAATTGCCACTTTATATTGTCGGCAGAATGAAAAACATCGGACCCCCTCAAATGTCGTTTCACAATACGTCGCTTTCCGACGATAGAGTTTTCATCTGTATTGCGGCATTATATGATGCCACGTGTCATCATGAATTGGATTTTCCAACCCCCATATAGACATCATAAGACTGATGTCTAGTTCGTGGCAATACTGACGTAGTGGACGTGGCAAGAGTGACATTTCAGACGTGGCAAGAGAGACGTTTCAGAGGTGGCAAGAGAGACGTTATGAAGGTGGCAAGAGAGACGTTTTAAAGGTGGAAAGAGAGACGTTCCAGAGGTGGCAAGAGAGACATTCTGAAGGTGGTAAGAGAGACGTTTTAAAGGTGTCAAGAGTGATATTTCAGAGGTAGAAAGAGAGACATTGTGAAGGTGTCAAGACCGACAGGATGAGGTATCAGCTCCGATGTGGTTGCTATGGGAGAGACACTCTTGGATGTGGCAAGAACAACGTCCTGGAGTTACCATCTCCGACGTGGTTTCTATGGGAGTGACACTCTTGGATGTGGCAAGAGAAATGGCCTGGAGTTACTAGATCCTATGTGGTTGCTATGGGAGCGACAATCTTGGAGGTGGAAAGAGAGACATCTCGAACGTGGCAATAGTGACGGGAAGGGAGTGAAATACATTGCAATTGCGACGGTTTTGTAGGTATTTAAAAAAAAATACAATATCAATATCAAGACCTATGAAGCAAACAAACAACTCCAGGCAAGGAACTAGTGACAACTAGAGGGTCTGAAGATGTTTAATTGTTGATTTCTACCTGGAGTAATTCTTCCTATAATTATGATCATACTCGTTGCTAATTTGAAGATTGTGAGCCCCTCCATTAATATGTTTGCATCCCTCTTCGATCCATCACAGAAGATTGGTATGTCATACACAAAGAGTAGATGGGTAATGGCCAACCCATTTGAGATTTTGATACTAGAGAAACGTCCTCCCACATTTGCCTTAGTTATTCTTTCTGCTACAAGTAGAAAGAGTAGGGGAGATAGCAGGCAACCTTGTCTAATTCTCCTCTCTATTTGAAATTTTTTTTTGGCTGAACCATTGAGTAAAATGGAAAAGGAGACCGAGTTTAAGCATGCCATTATCTAGTTGAAAAAATACAATCCAAAGCCCATATGTATTAGAAGCATTCTGTTGTATAACCAGTTCACCCTATCAAAGGCTTTGGATAGATCTAGTTTTATCACTGCTTCTCTCATCTTCTTTAGTTTGATGTTGTGAAGACCTTCTTGTGCTACTCCGATCACCTCAAGAATTTGTATACCTTCAAGAAAGCCGAACTATTCCCCCAAGATGTGTTTTTGAGAGGATTACAACCCAGGAGTAAGGATTCCAAGATCTTAACCACTGCTAAGTTGTCCCCTAGAGTTTCATGTAGTAGAATGACATATGGGGAGCACTGTTCAACCAATCTTCATAAGGATGATTTTTTATTGGGGTTCGCCAACCCCCGACAGTTGAAGGAGAGGATTTTCATGAGGTAAATCCATCCTGGGGTGGCTTTTCTCTAAGCACCCATTCAATCAAATATTGTCTTCCTGAAGCCAGATCAATTCTGGCCCGATCTTGTGCCAAATATAAATGTGATTTACGACCCCTACTTTTTCCCATCGATTGTGTCTGAGGTAGTGACCCCAGTCCCCTGCCCGAGGTCATGGGAGAACCACTCTCCAAGTGATACTCTTTGATCACTAATCTTCTCCTAAGGTGGTAATATACTCTGTTATCTTCAGAAGAAGAGTCAATAGAGGCCGAGGGAGTGTCAAGGGTAAAAGGGAGATTGGTAGGAAGCAAAGTTTCTAGGGAGGTAGGGGAGGGGATGATAGTTGTAGAGGGAGGGGAGTTTATATCTAGTGTATAAGGTAAATCAGTGGAGGTCAAGAGCCCAATTAAAAAAGTTATTTCTATTCTTTAATTGAAATGCTAATGGTTTCAAAAGTTGCATGCCATCTGTTACCATAAATGTGAACCACTCTCTCCACTAGTAATCAATTAGCATGCAATGGATACTTAAACTAATGAAGGTGCACATGGCAATAGGCCATTTAGTGTATTTAGTTATCTGCTTCAACTTTGTTTAGGACATAACATGTGATTTTTCCCTGTTTTTTCCCTCTTTCAACTACTTTCTCTTTTCCATATGGTTGGTGAAGAAAGATTTTAGATCAATATCCAAAGGTGACCAAAAGGCTGAATAGTTTGAACTTTGGATATTATAACAGGTACAATACTTCATGACAATTCCAATTCCCGCTTTAATGCAGATAATAAAGAAAGGGATACATCAAACTGTTATACAATCTTGTAGCAATAGGACATCTGGAAATCAGGAAAAGAATGAAGTTCCATATGACCTTGAATGAACAGGAGAATGTCAATCCCTGGTGGCTATACAATCCTTAACCAGTTGAAGGATGTTGGTTGTTGAAGGTCCTACTCCCACAAGGCTCTTCAGAACAACTCATGGAGGTATAATATTGCTCTGTAAGAGGCCAGAAAATGGTGTTTTTGTGTCTCCTCTATGAGAGCTAGAATTTTTCAGGTTCAATGGAAAAATTTGGTGTTGTGGTCTTTGCTGGCAAGCAAAATGGCATATCCCTTTCGATATTTCACAAGAAATAATGAACTATAAACAAAGGGATCGTAAAATATATGTATATTATATACAAGCATGTTGGAATAACTACATATAGTGCAACAAATTAGAGTGAAGTAAACACATTCCCTTATGGAATGTCTCAGGGCTGACACACACATTGAGACAATGTTGGTAAAAAATATCCACATTAAAATGCAAACATAGTCTTTTAAGGCCTAACAAACATGTTTTGTTATTTGAGAACTTAACAAGACGCACAACTCAATTATGGATTAGAGTGTTGTTATAACTGTCAACTTGAGGGTCTTATTTGTCACAAATTCTCATAGGCATCTTGAAATGCTATCAAAAATGGGTTTTCCTTAGTGAACTTGCTAGTAATGCAAGGTCTTGTCCATAATGCTTCTTGGGCTTCAGTCTGCATAACAAAGTTGGTTAATAAGAATGGTGTAGTGCTAGTTAGTTAACCATAAATATAAAATCCTTTTTCTTTTTCTAAGTAAAAGAAGGTACTCAGTAGCAATCAATTAAATATTGAATATTTTATGCATTTATTATTTTTTCCAAGTTGACTCAAGTCAAATTGCTTGCTAAGTTTGAGTCAGGTCCGAGTTTGACTAGGTCCATATGAGAATATGAGTACAAAAACCAAAATGTCTTTATATATTGGACAAGTATTACGTCATTATTAGAATATAACATAGAGGATACAGTAGAAGAGGGCCTAGCCAATGCAATAGAAGAAGACACTAAACAATTGCAATTGGTCATCTTAATTGCAATTGGATGTCTTAATTGCAAAACCAATGTGAGAACAAAATTAAAATGCTCCAGAAAACCCCATTTGAAATTTATTCTATGTAATAGAAGCTGATATGAAGATGTTAGTGAGTCTGACAACATATCCCACAATGCATCCTAACCTACAAGAAATACAGGGATTACTTAAATGCATCAATATAGCCAAACAAATGCGTAATATCTATATATGAATTTGTGGAAGGAACGAGTTGTAGGTAACTTTTTAAAAATTATTTTCTATGGTGTCCACTTTCATATGTTTTTTTCTTGTACCAAATATGTGGATTTGTAATCTTTTAACATCTAATGAGATATCTTCTCCAAGATTTTCTAGGGATTCTGATCTGTGTAGAATATGTATGCTAGTTTTGAACGATGGTTTTTCTCATGCACAGAATATGCAATACAGGGGTACCAAAAATGTATTATATCATATGACCTGTACCTTCCTAACCCCTAAGTATGTTTAGTGATAAAGATTGATAGATAAGCCTCACTGCTTTCCCTATTCTGTTGTCATAGGTTAAGAACCCCACACTTTTCATTCAGAGCTTCATTCTGGTTTGGGGAATCAGGCTCTCTAACATGTACAGTTTAGGTTGTAAAATATTCTTTCAAAATTTTCTTGCTTGTACCAAATATGTGGATTTGCAATATTTTTACATCTAACAAGATATATTCTCTGAGATTTTCCAGGGATTTTAATCTTTGTAGAGTATGTACTATGTATATTATTGCCAAACAATGGTTTTTCTCATGCACATAATCTACAATACAGGGGTAGCAGAAATGTATTATATCAGATGACCTATACCTTCCTAACCCCTAAGTATGTTTAGTGATAAAGATCAACAATCTTAAGCTACATAGATGGATCTTTACTATTTAATCTAGGCAGAGGGTCATGCCCAGATTCACATTTCTTGTCTAGAACCCTTCTTGCTTGAAGTCCTTTGAAGCTTTAGGTATCAATTTTTGGCTACTCTCCACTTGAAATTGTCTTGTGGTTGTTTTCTATGTGATGTTACAAGCTATATTTACGGTTGCATATTATTATGCTGGGATTGTGTTCACATTAATACTTTTCTTAATTGTGTGTGTGTGTGCGTTAAACATCACTGTTGGGTGTGTGTGTCACTGTGTTGTGAATAATCCCAAATGGATAACAATTGTAAGATGGAGATGGTATACAAGACATTGCTCATACCAAAATATTTGCCAATCTGGAAGATGGATTTGGGCTGCAAGTCCCTGGGTTGATGTCATGGCATCCTCCCTCGCTCTTGGACTGACATTGTTGATAGTTTTGGTGTCATTCTTTGTGGGACATCTTTGGATTGTGGTTGTTATTGTTGATAATGAGAGGGGGTTGAATTAGTATGAAGTACAATTTAAAACCTTTTTCAACTTATACTTAAACCATTAAATTATATCCAATGAGAAATGAACAATAGTATAAGAGTTACACCAATACACGACAATACACTATGCACAATATATGAGAAATAATCAATAGTTATTGTTCAAGGGAAGTAATGACTTTTAAAGGTAGCTACTACTTCCAAATGTAAAGGGAGGGATAAAACTCCAAGAGGAAGATACAATACTCCAATATCAAGAGAGATTTGAACTCTCCATCCTTTCCCCTTCCTTCCACCCAATAATATATGAGAGATAATAAAACTTTAAATTAAATCATCACCATCAACCAATCATCACATAGAACCTGATAATGCTTCCTGAGACTTCTTCAATTTCTGCAATTCTTCAATTCTTGGAGTAATCTGATCCTATAGATAATATTACTCAATGTATTCTCTGAAACGCCTCCAATTTTAATTCCTTGAATCTTCCCCAAAAAGAGGTTATAGAAAGAATGGTAGACTTTATTAAATTCTGGTCTATTCAAAAGACCCAACTTGTACAGCATGCCCTGCGCTCAATATTTAACAACCAATTCTAAAACTCACACACAAGAAACTACAATCTGTACTCTTTCCAATGAAAGTGGTCCCACTTCATTTGGATTCTGTATGAAGAATTTATGACTATTTTACTCGGAACACTTGTTTATTGACTAGCTTCAGGACTGGTCACAAACCCTATCTTCCACAGAGTGTATCTCCATAAGTATAGCGAATCAAGAGCTGAAATTTTTACAAAAAGTACCTTGATATGTCTTCTCAATACCATAGCGATTTCACCATTTGAATCGTTCTAGAAAAAAGTTATAGCAAAAATGGTAAGATGACCTGAAAATAACATACCTTAGAACACATCACCAAAATACTTCATCCTCCCTTGAAATCCGTCCTTCTTTTACTTCTTATTTCCTCTTAAATTCGACTTGTATCAAGTGAATGTATAATTATGTTTATTTATACCATTTATGTCACTTCCTTTTAACATTAGGGCCTACCTGACACTTTCTTATTTTGTAATTCTTTTGTTTAATTATCTTCAGGGCCTACATGTACTTCCTTCTTCAATTTACTTTGTCATCTTCAAAAATTCATTTCTCCTCAACGATGAGGATCCATGTGATGTTTCACATACAACCAGAAACAACATGATGTATACTATCCATCCATGGATGTTGTATCTACATGTGCATTTTCCTTCATGTCCAAATACCTTCATCAATCTTGCAGTCCAAAACCCATGACTAGGGTTGACATCAATGAAAACAACCAATATTCCAACAATCTCCCCCTTTGTCATTGATGGCAACACTCATGCTCCCCCTATCATCATGATCCCAATTTCTCTCCCCATTTTACATCAATGGAAAAGGTTAGGGCTGCTCCCCTTGAGTTTAATGGAAAAATGTAACTCTCTTTTTTGGGGTACTCCCCCTGAACAAGTGGCACTCAATAATACTTCATCCTCAATTTTGGTCTTTGGGACTTTTTCTTCCTTGGAATCCTTTTGTGTGGCTTCTATAATCTCTCTCTTCTTCATTTCTAGGATATATATGTTGTTCGGTCTTCTTTTTGTAGTTGCAACCAATCTTTTTGAGTTATTTTCTCTGATTTTACATTTTTGAGAGTCAAATGTAAGAGTGTATCCTTGATCACACATTTTACTAACACTGAGTAGATTATGATTCAAGTCTTAAACAAATAGAACATTCTTTTCTTTTATTATTTTTCTTCCAATCTCTACTGCACCTTCTCCAAGTATTTTGGTAGATGAGTCATCTCCAAATGCAACATTGTCATCCTTTCTCTTCAAGCTGATGAATTTGTCTTGATCCTCGGTCATGTGTGAAGAACATCCACTGTCTATGTACCATTCATCTTCTTCTCTACATTCTTCATCGGTTAATGCTATTCGACAATATTCATTGTTTGGAATCTATTTCCTTCTCCATACTGTGGTTGGCATAGGGACATCTTCATTCATATATCTGCAATCTCGTGCTTTGTGACCAAGATAATTGCATTTGTAGAATACAATATTTTTGTCCATCAATGGGTAAAATGAATTATAAATTTTGTTGACAAATCCATGATTATTTCCATGTCTTCTATTTACACCATTCATGTTTCTTGTGTATTTTTTCCTTTCATTGATTCTGCAATTAATTTCCTTGTGTCCAAAATTTTTGCAAGTATAACAATGACCAAGAAAGAAATTTTGATACCTGGGAGTAAGTGACTCTCTTTGTGATGTAGTCCATCTGGGTTCATGATCTACTCTTCTGTAGTTTCTTTCATACTAATTGAAGCTTCTTTGATTCCTGAAGGTAGGAGGTCTTCTTGGAAATTCATCTATTTTGCAATCATTCCTTCTTTCTAGTATCTTGGTCCACTTCTCATCAACTATCTGTGTAGCTCTTTCTTCAACCTTCTTGTTGGTATTTGCATTTTTTGTGTATGAAGTTTCACCCATGCATCCAATATGTGTTAATTCTTTTGGCACTTGAGAGTTTCTTAAGATCTTCCTCAATGAGACAACTTNTTGTTCAAGTTTCTCACAATCTTCTTCTTTCTTTATCATTTGGACCTTCTTTACTTTTGCTATTCTTCTTGCTTCTTCGAGTAGAGTTTTCAAGGAAATGGTTTCTTCTCTTAGTTTCTGAAAGTCTTCTAATTGTTTCTTTAAGATTATAATTGTCTTTTCACAACTAACCAATTCACTTCTTAGTTTTCTTTGTGTGTCTTTGAGCTTGCTATTTTCAATCTCAACATGATTCAATTTTTTAAGATTCTCATCTTCTTGTTGAATAATTTTTTCTTCATGATTTTCTTCTTCTTCATTGGAATTTTCTTCTTCAGTTTCATTTCTTTCAATCCTTGGATGAGGACATTCAAATTCAACATGGCGTACTCCTTCACAATTAAAGAAAAAAAACTCACCTCTATTTTCTTCTTTGAAATCTAAGATGTTGTAATCTTCTTCAACTTCTTCTTCTTCTTCCGCTTCTTCCCTTGCATAAAGTTCTTGTAGCTTGTCCCAAAGATCTTTTGCTGATGCACATGATCCCACCTTGCATTTCACTGAATTTGTCAATCCATCCAGGATGGTATCTATTGCCAGTTTGTTGTTCCTTTTTGCTTCCTTCTGAGTTGCAGTCTTTGGTTTCTTCAAAGCATTGTATCCTGAAGCAACTGAGATCCAAACATCTGCCCCAAGATCTTTCAAGTAAGTTTCCATTCTATTTTTCTAGTATTCAAAATTTCTTCCATCAAATGGTGGAATCCCATTTGGAATGTTTCCTTCCATTTCTGCATAGTATCTTCCTTCCAGTGGTTAAATTGTACTGAAGGTAACCCGCTCTGATACCAATTGTTGATACTGAGAGGGGGGTGAATCAGTATCAAGTACAATTTAAAACCTTTTTCAACTTATACTTAAACCATTCAATTATATCCAATGAGAAATGAATAATAGTATAAGAGTTACACCAATACGCCACAATACACCATGCACAATATATGAAAAATAATCAATAGTTATTGTTCAAGGGATGTAATGATTTCCAAAGGTAGCTACTACTTCCAAATGTAAAGGGAGGGATAAAACTCCAAGAGGAATATACAATCCTCCAATATCAAGAGATATTTGAACTCTCCATCCTTTCCCCTTCCTTCCACCCAATAATATATGAGAGATAATAAAAAGCTACATTAAATCATCACCATCAACCAATCATCACATAGAACCTAATAATGCTTCCTGAGACTTCTTCAATTTCTGCAATTCTTCAATTCTTGGAGTACTCTGATCTTGTAGATAATATTACTCAATGTATTCTTTGAAACTCCTCCAATTTTCACTCCTTGAATCCTCCCCAAAAAGAGGTTATGGAAAGAATGGTAGACTTTATTCAATTCTGGTCTATTCAGAAGACCCAACTTGTATAGCATGCCCTGCGCTCAATATTTAGCATACGATTATGAAACTCACACACAAGAAGATATAGTTTGTACTCTTTCCAATGGAAGTGGTCCCACTTCATGTGGATTATGTATGAAGAAGTTATGACTATTTTACCCGGAACACTTGTTTATTGACTAGCTTCAGGACTAGTCATAAACCCTATCTTCCACAGAGTGTATCTCCATAATTATAGCAAATCAAGAGCTGAAATTTTTACCAAAGGTACCTTGATATGTCTTCTCAATACCATAGAGATTTCACCATCTGAATCATTCTAGAAAAAAGTTATAGAAAAAATGGTAAGATGACCTGAAAATAACATATATTAGAACACATCACCAAAAGACTTCATCCTCCCTTGAAATCCGGCCTT
>ML781479.1:211478-228846 GCA_009831015.1 Picea engelmannii | reverse complement strand
TTTTCTTTAATTATCTTCAAGGCCTACATGTACTTCCTTCTTCAATTCACTTTGTCATTTTCAAAAATTCATTTCTCCTCAACCCTGAGGATCCACGTGACATGATAGATACCACCAGAAACAACATGATGTATACTATCCATCCATGGGTGTTGTATCTACATGTGCATTTTCCTTCATGTCCAAATACCTTCATCAATCTTGTGGTCCAAAACCCATGACTAGAGTTGACATCAATGACAACAGCCAATCTTCCAACAGTTATCTATGTGCCAAAAACTTTGTTGATCTGGACACTGTCTTTGGGTGCAATTCCATAGGTTGATGTGATAGCATCATCCTCTACTCTATTACTGACATTGCCGATGGTTTCGGTTTCATGCATTGTGGGCTGTATTTGGCTTGTGGTTGTTATCTATGGTGATGTTACAGTCTATATCTACAATGACATATCCCTATGTTGGAATTTCCTTCCACATTAACACCCCTCTTCTTAATTGAGTGTGTGTGTTAATGTCTAGTTGGGTATGTGTTGTGAATAATCCTACATAGATAAAAATTGTGAGATGGAGGTGATTTATAAGGCATTAACACATAAAGAAATCAGAATTGAGTAGAAGGCCATGATGTTTTAAATTTCCAAGATGTGAATTTATTTCTCCAAATATTTTATTTTCTACAGTCATTCCTTAGTTTAATTGTAATTAACAATGTTCTCAAGGCATGCCAACCCCCCTATTATTCCCAATATACAACTTCTAATGCATATATAATAGCTTTGGTAATAGATCCATATTAACCAATTTGATACTTGTAGGTGCCAAAGATGCTCCATTTATTCACTATAAACATTTTTAGCTATATTATATTTAAAAAGAAATAAATAGATATAAATTAAAATAACTTGAATTGATGGCTATATAAAATTATACAGTATAGTTGGAATGGTTGGCCCCACGTGTTTCTCTTCTGATGTATGGCCCTCTGTTAGTCTTGAGCTTCACTCAATCAATGAAGAAAGATCTTAAAGTACCTGCCAAAATCATTCAACGTCCTTAAATATCTAAAAAATCAATACAAGTAATATTTGTAGCGCATTATTTACTCTAATATGCATTTTTATGAGAGTGTCAGAACATACTTGAATGAACTCCTCTTGGTTTCAAGAATAATTTATTGGAGCCACGCATCTAATATTTGATCAAACTGTCTCCCTTGATTTGAAGTAGCAGCAACGAAGTCAACATTGACTTTGTTGTTGCTATGTTGGATCGAGGGGGGTTTGATCCAAGATTAAACGAATCCAATAAATTATTCTCTATTGAACAGGTCAAACCATGTGAAGCCGGAAGCTCATATGACCCCTCTCCCCCACTCACATCACTCTCAATTCCCCAATACCCAGCATATAAATCTATTGAAATATTTACAGCAAAAAAAAACATATTAAAATATTCATGTACATCATCATTTAGTACTTTTAACCAGCCTCTTCTTCTTAGCCCTATAGTTCCTAATCATTTCATCAATATCTACGTCTTCGTTCTCTGGGTGCTCTTAAAAATCCGATTGTGATTGTGTCCTATCATGCAAATCACGCCTAGTCGCAGGGTACTCACGTTGTAATGGAGGTCGTTGTAATGAGGCATCACCTACAAAAGAAGAATTTACAAAATTTAAATGGCCAGTTTTTAAATATCATTGAAGTAGTTCAGTAATATTAAAAAAAACACATGCAATGTAATTATTTACCTGGTGCACTGGTCGACACCATTGGAATGGTTTCCCCCGCGTGCTCCTCTTCAAATGTACGAGCCTCAAATAGAACATTCTCTTCCATTGATACCACAAACTTTATAATGACAATTATAAATGTATAAGTAAAAAAAAATAGAAGTACAAAATGTATAACTACAAAATTATTAAGTATATGATTAAAATACATCCATATTACCATCATGTGCTAGCTCAGTCGTAACACCATCGTGCAACTGCATCTCCATGGAAAATTGGGACTGAATGGGATCAAAATTATCTTTTGGTTGTAAACTGATATCAACGCACTACTCTCCAATAGGACTAGTGTGTTCATTGACAGTGCTACTCCCCTGATTAAAACAAAGTTGTAAATGTTAATAATATCCAACATGACTATATTCTTTTAATAATAAGGGTTAATGTGGATTACATTTTATTTACCTTATCCTGCCTCCAATGGATCATTGCATCATTTTATGTTTCCAAATCACTTGGGTAGAGAGATCAAGCTGCCAAATGATTCCTTGAATAAGTGTATCATCCCATTAAATCCCAAGTAAAGAAAGCCAATTTATCTTAAGTTTTCTTTGCAGGGTTTCATCGTCGGATATAAAGAAAATCATTAACCTCAAGGATCATTTTTTGCCTTAGGTGTGTCCAGTTGTTAAATAACCTACTGAAATTTCCCAAGCAATCCATCATTTCTCCAAATCTTTACCTTTGTCAATCATCATTCGGTATCTTTTTTTGCAGAGGTTTACAACAGGTAAGTAGGGTTTTATTTAGAGTGGGTTTGATAGAATCATCTTAAGTTCCCTTTGAACACGTCCAAATCTGTAGCATCACTTTCAAATTTTATTGTCTTAAGTGCCGAGTTCAAAACTGTTACAGTGCATTTGTAGCATCCCTATACACCATTAATATTATTTCTCGATCTGATCTTAGTTCCACTGTGCCAAACACTCACATAGTTTACATGAACATGACTCATTTCCTATTGCATGAATCGATCTCAGTAATATTTAGCCAAGGGTTGACACGAGTCACAAGTTCATCAACAAAATCTTTTCTTTACCCCTTTAACAAATGTTCCCTCTCATCTTCTATCCAATCTTTGTCAAACCAAAATATTGTAGACAAAGCGACAGACAAACATTTGCTCATTGGACTATCTCTTAGAAATATTGTGAAGACTTTTCTTGCCAAATCTTTTAGCCACCCAAATTTCCTCAAAGGCTGATTTAAATTGTCATATTGTTAAGGATGCTGAGGTTCAAAGGGATCACAGTGGACCACTCCAGTATACCAATCATTTCGCACCTCTTTTGATAACATTTCAGTTAAGGGATTGTTGAAGTGTATTAGTTACATCAGTGTTTGTTGGAAATAAATCACGTCATTTTATCATTGGCATCATTTGAAGGATCAAAATCTGTTCGTCAGTTCACTTTATTTTTTCATACATATCAGTGACCTAATCCTTTGATTCCTTATTTGTTTTTTTCAAAGGACGGATTGCTATCAAGTTTAGTCTATGATACCGAGTTTTTCTTTTTGGATTGGGCTAAGGTTTTGGTGTATGCTTCACAACTGTCACATCCTTTTATTACAGCATTAGAATACATGTCCAATGGCTCATAATATTACACATATACTTTTGGGTTCACTATCAATATTTTCCAATATATTGAGGGTGTTCATGTTAACACTCTGAATTAAGGGGTTTGCTATCAGTAACAACTTATATGTGTTAACCAACATTCTTTTGGAGGAAGAAAATGTTATAGTCTGCATAATTCAAAACAGAATATCCTTGGCCCATGATTGATTTAATGATGAATATCTTGAAATATTGACTATGGTACATTAGGCATTTCGAAATTGAAGAGAACTTGCATCGTTTCTTGTGTTTAAAAAGAAAATGCATTCTTAGTGAACATTGAGAGTTGGTTGCGAGAAACTTATTGGCAAAACAAATTGATGATGCCATATATGTTTCACTAAACATTGTAAAAATAACTTTATGCATATAAATATCAAGAAGCATTATCTTTCACAAAGCACAAAAAGACCACAACCTTGAGTAATCAATAGCCTCAAACACACTTAATATTAAAATTTACTAGACATTTTCTATTTATAGCAAACCAACATTTAGACTAGGGCATAGGGCCTTGGTTGTAGGGTGTACAATAAATTATCCAAGGCCATAAACCAACTATAAGTTATTAGGGTGTGCAAAATCCAATAGTAGAAGGAGGTTCCACGAAAGTTCCTCTAACACAAGAGTTCAGCACGAGGTTGCACTCAGAGCAAGTGGGGAAGATATCCCCTCTCTGTGTGTTCTAGTGTTTGTGAGATCACTTGGACTACTATATGTATAGAGAGTTTGGAAGTGAGAGGCCCCCTGGGTGGAATCACTTTCGAAATTTAGAGCTTTGTTTCCCTGCCCGACCTACGATTGTTCTGCTCGGATCCTGAATGTGAAGTGGTAACTAGTTTGCCTGTTGATTGCCTAGATTTTAAGTGTGCTTTCTGATACCATATATAGTCCTTACTTGACTTATGTCTCAAAAATACAGTTGATAGGACTTGATATATTTACATGGGATCCCCCCCTTGTCTCAGTCATTCCAAACCCAAAGGAGGAGTAAGTCATATATGTGACAACTAGTGACCCACTTAATAGTTTCCTTAGGCTTTCCCTCGCACTAAAGGTTGGGATTTTTATTTCGGGAGTGTATAAGAGATAAAAAGACCCAATAATCTTTGAAATTTGTGGTTCTCTACAAGATATTTATTTATTAGAACAATATTTAAGGCTATATACAAGCCAAGGTAGCTAGCTCTAGTGCTACAGTTCCAAAAATAGTGCAAACAAGAAGCAATTTTGTTGAAATTTTGAATAACTTTGAAGTCCTTAAGACAATGTTACATTATAAATTTTGTATTTATCTACTATATGGTTTGATCACAATCGCCTTTCAAAACAAAAGAATTCATTTTTGTTAAAAAAATGTGAAATCACTATTAGACGACTTAAAGGGATCCATCCCATTATGCCCTTTACAATAACTGAATAGACTACAAGAATTCAACACATTTGAACATTGATATAAATATAACTTCAACTTCATAGCTTGATAGTGGAAGGAAACTCACAATAAAACATTAGGTTGTTAAAGATGTTGATGCAATCTGGTGGAACTTGATTATGATGCATAAGTGATCATTGGGTTGTTGGAGGAAGTTGAATCCACTCATCTCCACAAACTCAAAATACCTGCAACTTTCTCCATCCTAACTAGAATGGAACTTTCACTTAAAGAGCTCATAGAAATGACCCTCATGCATATTAGGAAATCATGGAATGAGGTCACCAATAGACTTACCAATGGAATTAACTCTAAAGGATCTATTTATGCAATAAGTTAGGAGACCTACCATTCTCAAAAGTGAAGTTGAGTTGTGAAGAGTTTCTAAATAAGTCCAACCTCACTCATAAGCTATAGTAATGGTGGAAATATGGCTATATCCTCATCAAGAAAAAGGAATAATGATCGTTTCACCTAGATCCAACATCTTCCAGACCTGCCATTCTTGACCTTGAAGTCGAGTGTGAAGTCTGGCCTTGCTCGTAGGCTATAAGGTAATGGTGGGAAATATGACTAAATCATTGTTAAGCAAAAGAAACAATGATTGTTACACCCAACTCCAACACCATGGAGGACCATCCAAAACCCAATAATATGCACCTTCAACATCTCAAGGCAGACCTCAATAGAAAAAATGAAGGCCATAATGCACGGCTATTTCTATAGAGGGCTAAGTTCTTAACTTTTGAATGGCATATTTCATATGTGGAAAAAAAACCAAGTATAATCCACCAAAAATAATAGATGTTAGGCTTTGGTTTATCATCTATTGAGTAGGGAAGCCATGCATGCTCATCAATCTACTAGACCTTTTTATGATAAAAGTGAAAAAGAGAATCATCCTTGATATGCAATGGAGAACCTTATTTCGTTTCTTGTGTCAGTGGTTAAATGAGACAAACATATAAACACAATTACAATGTCCATACAACCTCAAACATAGAAAACCCAATCACCATGAAGGATATTACATTGCCTTTTAACTATCTATTTTAATGTATTTTTTTCAACTTTCAATATTATTAAAATTGTATAGCAGGATTTAAAAAAAGCCTTTTATCTCATTTTTTATAGATATTCATGGCACAGATACATTCTCCAAACAACCTCAAACACGAAAACCCAATTACAATGTAGCATATTACATTGTCCTTTAACTATCTATCTACTTTAATATATCTTTTTTCAACTTCTAATGTTGTTAAATTGTATAGCAAGACATCCAACTAGCAGGCAATTTTTTTTTGTTTTATTTGTAAATAAGGCATGGTGGGAAGCTGGAAGATTCCTGCTATCCCATATTTGTAAATAATTTTTTCTTCTGTAATAAAAGAAGTAGCTTCTAAGTTTAATATGATTCCATCCTGTCTGTGTGTGATATGGCTGCATTTTTTCTTTTTTTTTCTCCAAAAATCTTTAAAAAGACATGAGTGATTTTTATCAAACAATTGTTCTTTTATAATTTCAGTGGGACGTAAAGGGAAATGTTGGAAAATTAGTGAGTGATATAACGAACATCGACAGAGAATACACGTCAACAAAGACCATTGTTACAAGTAGGCAGGTCCTCAAAAATGAAAGCTCACAGTATTCCTAAACATGGAACTCAAACATCAAATTCAATGTCAGTAAATAATTCATGTGTTAGGGCTCATGAGATAAAGCCAAATTTGATATTGTAAACCATACTTATGTTGATTAAGGTTGGTTGTCATTGATGTCAACCCTTGAAGAAAGACCCGTAACACAAAGGTTTGGGTAATGGACCCAATATTCTTTGATGTAAATATGACTCATTATTGTTTTGTCATTGTTGATAAGAAGTAGATATGGATGGATGAACTCCAAAGTGGTCCCTTTATGGTGAAATCCCTCATGGGAAGACTCTTTGTGGAGTAAGAGAACCCATGCTTGATTGTGGAGTAATGAGATGAAGGACAGTGAATTTGTTAGGGAACATATCCTATATGGATAGTGTGTCTCATGTCATTTATGGTGGTATGTGGAACGTCACATAATTCCTCACGGTTAGATAGTTATGGCCATGAGAAGTTGGAGACCCCAGGTTTGGGTAATGGACCCAAGTTTGTTTTATGGGTAATGGTATGAGTTATGATATATTTTCAGATAACACTATTCTATATGGATAATACATGTCATGCCATTTATGGTGGTATGTGGAACGTCACATAACTCCTCACGGTTTGAGAGTTATGGCCTTATGAAGTTGGAGGACCCTCATATGTCATCTAGAAGCCCCAAAAGGTCAAAGTAGTCAAAGTGGTTTAAGAGATTTTAAAAGGTAAATAATAAAGTGAAGTGATGAGTGTATTATAATTCAAAGTGAATACAAAATATATTATTTCAATAATAAATTTAATGGAGAAATTAGAAGTGGACCCTGTTGATACCGAGAGGGGGGTGAATCAGTATCAAGTATAATTTAAAACATTTTTCAACTTACACTTAAACCATTCAACTATATCCAATGAGAAATGAACAATAGTATAAGAGTTGCACCAATACACCACAATACACCATGCACAATATGTGAGAAATAATCAATAGTTATTGTTCAAGGGAAGTAATGACTTCCAAAGGTAGGTACAACTTCCAAATGTAAAGGGAGGGATAAACCTCCAAGAGGAATATACAATCCTCAAATATCAAGAGAGAGTTGAGCTCTCCATCCTTTCCCCTTCCTTCCACCCAATAATATATGAGAGATAATAAAACTTTACATTAAATCATCACCATCAACCAATCATCACATAGAACCTGATAATGCTTCCTGAGACTTCTTCAATTTCTGCAATTCTTCAATTATTGGAGTACTATGATCTTGTAGATAATATTACTCAATGTATTCTTTGAAACTCCTCCAATTTTCACTCCATGAATCCTCCCCAAAAAGAGGTTATAGAAAGAATGGTAGACTTTACTCAATTCTGGTCTATTCAGGAGAGTAAACATGCAAAGAATGCCCCACGCTCAATAATTAACATCTGATTCTAAATATCACACAAAAGAAACAACAGTCTGTACTCTTTCTAATGAAATTTTTCCCACTTCATTTGGATTCTTGATGAAGAAGTTATGATCATTTTACCCAGAACACCTGTTTATTGACTAGCTTCAAGACTGGTCACAAACCCTATCTTCCACATATTGTATCTCCATAATTATAGTGAATCAAGAGATAAATTTTTTACCAAAGGTACGTTGGTATATCTTTGCAATACCACAGGGATTTCACCATCTTAATCATTCTAGAAAAAATGTTATAGAAAAAATGGTAAGATGACCTGAAAATAACATACCTTAGAACGCATCACCAAAAGACTTCATCCTCCCTTGTAATCCGGCCTTCTTTTCTTCTTATAACCTCTAAAATTCGACTTATATCAAATGAATGTATAATGTTGTTTATTTATACCATTTATGTCACTTCCATTTAACATTAGGGCCGACCTGACACTTTCTTATTTTGTAATTCTTTTCCTTAATTATCTCCAGGGCCTACATGTACTTCCTTCTTCAATTCACTTTGTCATCTTCAAAAATTCATTTCTCCTCAACCATGAGGATCCAAGTGATGTGCCACATACCACTGGAAACAACATGATGTATACTATCCATCCATGGGTGTTGTATTTGCATGTGCATTTTCCTTCATGTCCAAATACCTTGATCAATCTTGCAGTCCAAAACCCATGACTAGGGTTGACATCAATGAAAACAACCAATCTTCCAACAATCTCCCCCTTTGTCATTGATGGTGATGCAGGAGCATCGCTCCAAGCCAGCTACGTGCTATCCATCCAGCCAACGCAGTGTGCATTCAATGGGATGGAGAGAGGCGCAACCCTCTCGTTTCAAATTTTGAATTTGATTAATGTATTAAATGAATGTAAGGATGGTAGAGCCAAAGTCGTGCCTTTGAGCAGGTTTTAGATAGAAGTCACCTTAAATAATTTGTAAGGATGGGATCTAGATCCGATCCGGACTAGACAACCATTCATTGTAAATTGAATGCAATTAAATAGAGTAGGTAGCTTGGAGGGAAGAGCACAAAGAGTCCCCTCATGTAAAAAATCTCAGATCTTGTTTTGAGTAGAGTCAAGATATAGGAGAGCTTTGTGAGAGTAGTAGAAAGAGGAGAGAAGGAGCTGAGACTCTGTCAAGGTCTGATCTTGAAAACACATTTTAAAGAGGCATTCTTGTTTAATACAAACATAGTAGTTTTTCCTGCATGTTGTTGTCCACATGTTTATGAGTTCATTAATGAATGTCCATATATGTGTTATAATATGTTGTAGATGTATGTTAGGTATGCATTTGGAGGGATAGAAAAAATTTACTGTCTGTGAGTTCTTTGATTCTAGGTCTAGGTTCCTTGAGGCTTCATGCAAGAGTTCATGACAGAACACTGTGGGTTCTGAAAACCAGTGCAAGGGGTGCACTTCTGAATTCTACGGATTTAGACAAAGACGTGCCAGGAGGGTGCACCAACTAAAGACTTAGACTCGGGGAGGAAGCCTCAAGGTTGTTGAATACCTTGGAGGTAAGACTGTGTAGAGGAGAACATAGGATAGACATAATTGCTGAGGAATTATGTGGAAGCTCTGCCAGGAGGGCATCGAGTGAATGCACTGGGTTCATTAAGAACACAGAATTTCTGAAGATTTTGTGGAAGCTCTACCAGGAGGGATTTGAGAAAGTGAATAGAGTGCATAAGAGAATTCTATATTTAGTTCAGTGAGAAAATAGAATCATTGAGGATTCTGTAGAAGCTCTGCTAGGAGGCATTGAGAAAGTGCACAGGTTGCATTGAGGAGAACTCTATCTTGAGTTCAAAGAGAAGACAAAACCACTATAGGTTTTGTAGAGCCGTGCCAGGAGGGAATTGAACAAGTGTCAGTGTGCACGAGAAGAACTCATAGAGTTCCGGGAAGAAGAAGTGTCCAGGGGAAGACCTTCACAGGGTTACTGAACACCCTGCAGTCTTAGCAAGAAGTGCTTGAGCATAAGTTGCAAAGAGGGCACTTATATCCCTTCAAGGAAAGAAATAGTAGAGACCTTTGAGGTTGGGGCCACAGAGAAGCTTAGGATAGATAGCACCTTTGTGTGTAGAGACTTTGTAGAGAGTGCATAAGTTGAGAAACCTTTCAAGGTTTCAGAGAAGGCAAAGCTCAGGAAGGACAGTGCCTTTGTGCATAGAGTTCATGTCAGTGGGAGGAGTGTGAAGTTCAAGAAAACCCTTTGAGGGTTTAGAGTTGCTAAAGCTCAGGAGGGACAACGTTTTCTAGAACACAGGCGAGACCCCAAGGTCATAGGGTTCGCAGAGGAAGCAAAGGCCAAGGTATTTGATACTTCGGAAATATTCCAAGGAGAAGGAAGAGAGCACAATGGAAGAACAAATCTGGGCCGTTATATTTGGGTGCACAGACTGATAGTCATTGGATCTGGGAGAAGCTGCATGAGGTTTTAACCCTCATATGCGAAGAGGAGAGAAATCCTATCAAAGTCCCGAAAGAATCGGGAATGTCCATCTCAAAGGACAGGTGGCAAAGATACAGAAGCCCATCAGGGTTTCAGACATCAGGAGTCAAAGGAGGAAGAGTTGCGAGATGAGAACTCCAGACCCCCAAAATAGAAAAAGTATCAGGACCGCTCATCCAAGGAGGACACGTGGAAAACGATCGAGGCCTTGGAAAATACCCGAAAGTCCTATTTCGGCATTTCAGACACCGAGCAAGCAAAGGGTAAGAGTTATGGACTCTTGACCCATGATATCCCAAAAGAATTTGAGTTGTCGGATCATGGAATATCTGAACCGTAGATCTCGTGCGAGGAGAAGATTCAGTAATTCGGAGATCGGAGCTTCAGAAGGCAAGGAACACAGGCCATTAGATCGAAGGAGGATTATAGCCATTGATCCTATTGGAGGTTCCATTTCAGAGTTCGGGGTTTCGCAAAGGAGGAGCATGAGGGCTCAACACTCCAATTCACAAAGTCGTGAGTTGCAAGTAGTGTTAAAGGAGACAACTCATCATTGACTTATCGCGTCTCGGGGATTCACAAAGGAGGAGCATGGGGGTTCAATACTCAAACTTGCGAGATAGTGGGTTGTGAGAAGCACTAGCACTTAGCCCTAACTGGTGGTTATGTGTGGAAGGCGCTAACAGGAGGGAGCCTAACCATATCACATATCGCATATCGAAGGTTTGGAGAAAGAGGAGTCGAGAGATTTAACTCACGAACTCGTGAGTTATGAAAAGTGCCTTTAGGTATAGGCCTTGGTCATAGCGCTGTGGTCGCTTGGAGGAGGTGAAGCTCACACCTTGTACTTGTTCACATAGGTGGGGTTTCTTAAGGACCTGTGGATTGGATTCATTGAAGGTTCCAACAAAGAATCAAATCGAGTGTTTCGACTCAAGGAGAATTTGGAATGATCCTAAGACTGGGAGGTCATGCAGAACCTACTGAGGTAGGGGGTGCTACGTCAGAAGTGGTATCAGAGCCTAATTTTTTCTATTTCAGGGAGAGGGAGAAAATAAAATACTTTGATACATGTCAAAAGTGGCATCAGAGCGGGATTCTATCGGTATATTTCAGGCAAAAGGAAAGTAGAGTGTCAGAATCTCTGTGGAGATTGATGCAAGGTGCGCAGCAGTCAAAAGACAGTCAGGTGGACTATAGGGAATGGTGGAAGCACTCACGGTTGTAGAGTGATAGCAGTAGATGTGCCAGGAGGGCAGGTAGAAGGTATAGATGGATACTGAAAGCCATAAGCGCGGTGGAAAGAAGAACCACCAGCAGCAGAGCAAAGATGAGATGGATAAAGAACTCACTGAGATCAGAGCAAGGATGGAGAAACTTGCATTGCAGATGTAGCAGGATGCAAGATCACATTGGGTGTATGAGTGGCCTTTGAGGAGGAAAGAGAAATGGCTAGTCAAGGAGTTGGTGGCCAGAAGACAGTGAAGATTGTTGAGAGGATGGTTGAGGTAGGCTGAAGACCTCAATGCACTAGAAGGGGAAGTGGTTCATGTGTGTGAGCCAGAAGTTGGGAGAAATCTTAGTGATGATGATGAAATGAGATCATTGGAAGATCTCATGAACTTCCCGGAGGGCAGAGATGAACTTTCCAATTGCCAGGTGGGCAATGAAATGAGATCATTGAAGGATCTCATCGACTTTCAGGAGGACAGGGAAGGAAGTTCAGATTGCCAGGAGGGAAATGAGATGGGATTCAAGGATCTCATAGGCTGCCAAGAGGGCATCATAAAGTTCCCAATTTTCCAGGTGGACAGGGGAACATAAGTGAGTCTGTCTGAATGTCTCATGAACTCAGAGGTGAGTTCAGGTCAGCAAGAGAAGCTGACAAGGAAGGAAGATCAGGAGAGCATTCTGATGATTGGAGGAATGGAGATATTCCTTCCATATAGCCCAGTTGAGGCCAGAGCATGCATTGCAGAGGTAGCAACAACAGAAGGAAAACCAACATAGATTGTCATCGAATAAGGGGAGAAGACACTGATGTCTATCCCAACAGCAGGAGATGAGCATTCCGAGGAATGGCTCAAAATTTTCTGTCGGGAAGTTGAAAAGAAGAAGACTGCAGTACTGGAGCTTGCAACAAAAGAAGAAGAGGAGGAGGTAGACAACATAGATTTTTCTGATCTGTATCAAGAGTTTGAAGCCCTGGAGAGAAGGGTGATAGTGCAAAGTGTGCACATCCAACAGATCAAGTTGGAAACAGATGAAGGGAAATTCTATTCTGAGGAGCAGTTGGGAGAAGTTGGACTTGAACCAACACAAGGAGATATGGCAGAAGAAAAACTGCCACAGGAAAGCTGAGAATAAATTCAGTAAAGATATTGTAGGAAAGGAATCTGCAGCAGAGTGGCAAGTCAAGTCCACAAGAGATAAGGAAAACATCATGGGAGATCTAGGTGATCTACCCATTTGTAGAGAAGAAGTGCAGCTGAGAAGACTGCATCAAGAGAGACAACCATTGCAGCAGTTGGATGAGGTGATCGATGAGATCAGAAGGACGATGATCAGATCAACAGAAGCTTATAGCAATGAGAAGCTGACAAGATGGGAACCTGCCATAGCAACAAAGCAGTAGCAACAATAGCAGCAGCGCAGTGGAGCGGATGGACAGCTCCAAAGAACTATTTGGGATCCAGGTGGATTTCAACATCCATGTTGGGGAGCTCATGAGCAGGAGCTCATGAATTTTTCATAGAAGAGGAGTATGATGTAGGAGCATTGCTCCAAGCCAGCTATGTTCCAGCCATCCAGCCAACTCAGCACACATTCAATGGGATGGAGAGAGGCGCAGCCCTCTCATTTCAAATTTTGAATTTGATTAATGTAATAAATGAATGTAAGGATGGTAGAACCAAAGTCTTTCCTTTGAGTAGGTTTTAGATAGAAGTCACCTTAAATAAGTTGTAAGGCTTGGATCTAGATCTGATCTGGACTAGACAACCATTCATTGTAAATTGAATGCAATTAAATAGAGTAGGTAGCTTGGAGGGAAGAGCTCAAAGAGCCCCCTCATGTAAAAGATATTAGATCTTTTTTTGAGTAGAGTCAAGATATAGGAAATCTCTGCAAGAGAAGTAGCAAGAGGAGAGGATCCGAGACTCTGTCAAAGTCTGAGCTCAAAAACACATTGTAAAGAGGCATTCTTGTTTAATACAAACAGAGCAGTTTTTCTTGCATGTTGTTGTCCACATGTTTATGAGTTCATTAATGAATGTCCATATATGTGTTATAATATGTTGTAGATGTATGTTAGGTATGCATTTGCAGGGATAGATAGAATTTACTATATGTGAGTTCTTTGATTCAAGGTCTGGGTTCTTTGAGGCTTCATGAAAGAGTGCATGATAGAACACTGTGGGTTCTGAAAACCAGTGCAAGGGGTGCACTTCTGAATTCTGTAGATTCAGAAAAAGACATGCTAGGAGGGCGCACTAGCTGAAGTATTAGACTTAGGGAGGAAGCCTAAAGGTTTTTTAATACCTTGGAGGTAAGACTGTGCAGAGGAGAACACAATATAGACAGAATTATTGAGGAATTTTGTGGAAGCTCTGCCAGGAGGGCATTGAGTGAATGCACTGGGTTCGTTGAGAACACATAATTTCTGAAGATTCCGTGGAATATCTGGCAGGAGGGAATTGATCGAGTGCATAGAGTGCACAAGATAATTCTATCTTGAGTTCAGTGAGAAAACAGAATCACTGAGGATTCTGTAGAAGCTCTGCCAGGAGGGCATTGAGCAGGTGCACAGGTTGCATTGAGGAGAACTCTATCTTGAGTTCAAAGAGAAGACATAACCATTATAGGTTTTGTAGAGCCTTGCTAGGAGGGCATTGAACAAGTGTCAGTGTGCACGAGAAGAACTTTTAGTGTTCTGGGAAGAAGAAGTGTCCAGGGGAAGACCTTCACAGGGTTACTGAACACCCTGTAGGCTCAGCAAGGAGTGCTTGAGCATAAGTTTCCAAGAGGGCACTTATATCCCTTCAAGGAAAGAGAGAGTAGAGACCTTTGAGGTCGAGGCCACAAAGAAGCTTAGGATATATAGCACCTTTGTGTGCAGAGACTTTGCAGAGAGTATAGAAGTCGATAAACCTTTCAAGGTTTTAGAGAAGGCCAAGCTCAGGAGGGACAATGCCTTTGCACACAAAGTTCATCTCAGTGGGAGGAGTGAGAAGGTCAAGAAAACCCTTTGAGGGTTCATAGTTGTTGAAGCTCAAGAGGGACAACATCTTCCAGAACATAAGCGAGACCCCAAGGTCACAGGGTTCACAGAGGAAGCAAAGGCCAAGGTCTTTGATACTTCAGAAATATTCCAAGGAGAAGGAAGAGAGCACAATGGAAGAGAAGATCTAAGCCATCAGATCTAGGCGCACAGATCGATAGCCGTCATATCTGGGAGAAGTTGCACGAGGTTTTAACCCTCGTATACAAATCGGAGAGAAATCCTGTCAAAGTCCCAAAAGAATCGGGAACGTCCATCTCAAAGGACAGGTGGGAGAGATCCGGAAGCCCATCGGGGTTTCAGAAATCGAGAGTCAGAGGAGGAAGAGACGTGAGATGAGAAGTCCCGACCCCCAAAACAACAAAAGCATCAGGACTGCTCATCCTAGGAGGACATGTGGAAAATGGTCAAGGCCTTGGAAAATACCTGAAAGTCCTATTTCGTCATTTCGGAAACTGGGAAAGAAAAGGGTAAGAGTTTAGGACTCTTAACCCATGAGATCCCGAAAGAATCTGATTCCTCAGATCGTGGAAGATCTGAACTGTAGATCCCATGGGAGGAGAAGCTTTGGGAATTCGGATATCAGAGCTTCAGAAGGCAAGGAACGCAGGCCATCAGATTGAAGGAGGATTATAGTCGTTGATCCCATTGGAGGTGCCATTTCGGAGTTCAGGGTTTCACAAATTAGGAGCACGAGATCTCAACACTCCAACTCGTGAAGTCGAGAGTTGCGAGTAGTGTTAAAGGAGTCAAATCATCGTTGACTTATCACATCTCAGGGATTCGCAAAGGAGGAGCACAACGGTTCGACACTCGAAATCGTGAGATCACAAGTTGTGAGAAGCACTAGCACTTAGCCCTAGCCGATGGTTATGTGTGAAAGGCACTAACAAGAGGGAGCCTAACCGTATCACATCTCACGTATCAGAGGTTTGGAGAAAGAGTAGTTGAGATCTTCGAATCACGAACTCGCGAGATCGCGAGTTGTGAAAAGTGCCTTTGGGTATAGGCCTTGGTCATAGCGTTGTGGTCGCTTGGAGGAGGTGAAATTCACACCTTATACCTGTTCGTATATGTGGGGTTTCTGAAGGACCTGTGGATCGGCTTCATTGAAGGTTCCAGTAGGGAATCAAATCGAGTGTTTCGACTCGAGGAGAATTTGGAACAATTGTAAGACTAGGAGGTTGCGCAAAACCTGCTGAGGTAGGGGGTGCTGCGTCAAATGGAAACACTCATGCTCCCCCTATCATTAGGATCCCAATTTCTCTCCCCCTTTGACATCAATGGAGAAGGGTATGTCTTCTCCCCATGACATTAATGGGAAAAGGTAACCTTCTTATTTGGAGCTTCTCCCCCTAAACATGTGGCACTCAATAATACTTCATCCTTATTTTTGGTCTTTGAGACTTTTTCTTCCTTGGAATCCTTTTGTGTGGCTTCTGTCTTCTCTATATTCTTCATGTCTAGGATGTATATGTTGTTCGGTATTCTTGTTGCAGTTGCAACCAATCTTCCTGAGTTATTTTCTCTGATTTTACATTTTCGGGAGTCAAATGTAAGAGTGTATCCTTGATCACATATTTTGCTGACAATGAGGATATTATGCTTCAAATCTTCAACCAATAGGACTTTTCCTACTTTTACATTTCACTTCCAAGATTTACAGTTCCTTTTCCAAGTATTTTGGTAGATGTGTCATCTCCAAATGCAACATTTCCACCCTTTTTCTTCAAGCTGGCAAATTTGCTTTGATCTCCGGTCATATGAGATGAGAACCCACTGTCTATGAACAATTCATCTTCTTCTTTTCATTCTTTAGTGACTAATGTTATTTGACAATTTTCATTGTGTGGAATTTCTTTCCTTTTCCATGCTGTAGTTGGTATGCAAACATTTGGCATATGATTATCTTCTTTCGTCTCATGCTTTGTGACCAAGATTTTTGCACTTGTAACATACAATATTTTGATCCATTAATGGGTCAAATGGATTATAATTTCTATTGAAAGGTCTACGAACATTTTCATATCTACTATTTTTACCATTGATGTAGCTTGCATAGTTATTCCTTTCATTGATTCTACAATTGATTTCCTTGTGTCAAAAATTTCCACAAGTATAACAATGTCCAAGAAAGAAATTTTGATACCTAGGTGTAAGTGATCTTCTTTGTGGTGTGGTCCATCTAGGTTCACGATCTATTCTTTTGTAGTTTCCTTCATAATGATTTCTTTCATACCTGATGGGAGAGGATCTTCTTGATGTCTCATTCCTTCTGAATTCTAGTTTTCTATATTGTTGTTTAACTTGTTCTGGAGTGTTGGTTTCATCATTTTCAACTTCCTTCTCTTGTTTTGTTGTCTTGAAACTGTCATTGTATCCTAGTCATGTCTTGTCATTTGGAGATCTTTGACTGCTAAGGATCTCATCTAATTTTTCAGTGTTTTTTTCGAACTTCTTCAACTTTTTTGTTGTCAATCGTATCTCCCCTTTTGTGTGATCCAATTCTTCTTTCAATTTCTCATAATCTTCTAATTGTTACTTCAAGCTATTAATGGTATTTTCAAGCCTATAATTCTCTTCTTCACAACTACTCAATTCACCTTTTAGTATTATGTTTGTGTTTCTAAGCTTGCTATTTTCAGTTGCAACATGCTTCAACTTTTTAAGATTC
>ML781479.1:161086-174009 GCA_009831015.1 Picea engelmannii | reverse complement strand
TGAATACAAAATAAATTATTTCAATAATAAATTTAATGGAGAAATTAGAAGTGGACCCAACCCTAAAATAAGGAAAGTGGGCCAAGTGACCTAGAAGATGTTTTTAAGGAAGCAACTTGGAGAGTATAAATAAGAGGCAAGGCACTCTCATTTGAATTACACTTGAGAATATTGAATATATATAGGTTTTTGAGGTAACCAAAGGATATCCAAGCCGAAATTCTGAAGAAAGTGAAGAAAAGAAGGCCGAAATGCAAGGAAGGATAAATTCTTTTGATGGTGGTTTCTAAGGTATGTTATTTACAGGTCACTCACCATTTTCACTATAATGTTTTTTCTATAATGCCTCATACTATGAAATTTCTATGAAAGTGAGAAAACATATCCAAGTATATGTGGTAAAAAATTCAGCTTGTGGGTCGTTTTATTTTGGGAGTTACACTCCGTGGAAAATAGGGTTTGTGGCCAGTCCTGAAACTAGTCAAAATCAGGTGTTTTGGGTAACAACGTCATAAATTCTTCATAAAAGATCCAAATTCAGTGAGAAAAAATGTGTTGGTTAGGGTACCTTCTTTAGTATTCTTTGTAATAGTTTCATATACATTCATCAAATATTTTGTGCGAGGCACTCTCTACAAGGTCACTCTCTAGAATAAGCCAGAATTCAACAAGGTATGCCATTTTTTCTATAACTCCTTTTCTAAGAGGTTCCAAGTAGTGACACTTGGAGGAATTGCATAAAACACACTGAATAAAATTGTGTACCAGTTTCATATCTTTATACATTACAAGTTCAAAGTTATGATTACTTCAAGTTCGGGTTGTTGACTAATCCAAAACTAGTCTTGTGAGACTAAAGAAAAGTTTGATGAAAATGCTAGTCTCTTGTTGTTAAAGTTAAGGAAGGTTTGCAGGAATGTGATCATATACACCAGGTCTATTACAGAGCTACAAATCAGATTTGGATGATGAAATTGATGAGGGATTTTGGTTGAGGTACATGTTGAGTACATGGTTGAGACAAGTAGTTGATGAGTTGGCACATACATGAGGTGTACAGTTGATGATGTTGGTACATATTGATGAGTAGTTGACACATGATTGGTAAATACTTGGTACATGGTTGGATGCACTTGTTTATGGTACAGGTTGATTACATGTTGGTTCATGGTTGATGCACTTGTTTATGGTACAGGTTGATTACAGGTTGAAGTATAGGTTGATGCATGGTTGATGCATGGTTCAGATTTATTGGTATAGGTTTACAACGGTATATATCACAGTGATAGTGTGACAGTGGTTCCATCATTCTACTTCTACTTCAGGGTGGCAGGACGGGGCAAGGATAGGTGGTTGTAGCCACCTTCCGGTTGTAGCTGGAGAACATTGGGGGTTGTAACCTCCTTTTGGTTGTAGCCAGAGAATTGTGGATTTGGAGCTTCCCTCAGTTTGTATCTTGATAAAATAGGGGGTTGGGGCCTCCTTCCAGTTGCAGCTGGAAAATAAAGGAAGTTGGTGCTTCCAATGAATGTAATTCTTCAAGACATATAAGAAAAATCATTCCAGGGTTTTCTCTCAATTTGGGTTTCCACGTAAAACACTGGTGTACTGTGTATGTGTGTGATTATTTATTTCTTATTTCTCATTATTGGATAATAATTCTACATTGATATAACATTTGAAGAAAAGGGATTATAATTACGCTATTACTGATTCACCCCCCCTCTCAGTAATCCAACAACTTAGCCATTGTTAAAGAAGTGGATGATTCTTAAGGAAAGCAAGTTGACATAGTGCATAACACACAATATTTTATCACTCGAACCTCATACAAAAAAATACTACACAACAATGTCCAAACTAAGCTATTTGGCATACCCCTGTTGTCCACTTCATTGGTGGAGATGACATCTTTTGCTGCTACAGGTTCTTTTTCCCTTAATTCATTGCATAGAATCTTTAGTCATTCCCTGAGCTGCATGGGCCATGTCTTTTATGATCATCTCAACCAATTTTCGAGAATTATCCAGAGCTTCTTCTGGAATGGGAATGACAACCAACTTGTCCATTAATGTCTCTTTCATATGAAATAAGATTCTTCTGATATTTGCAGCATATCCTTTGGAGGCTTCTAGAACACCAAACCCCTTGTTCCACAGTTACAAGTTCTCTATATTGGCCCCATAATCCTTACCATTAGTTTTATCCTTTGCATGTCCATTAACGACTTCTTCATCTCCATTTTCAGCATTTAAACCTTTCTTTGGACTCTGAATATAAACCCCATTTTGCAGAGCATACAGATTACCTTGCTTATCTTGTGTAACAAATTTTAGTATACATTAATTGCTAGAAATGGAAACGATATGAAGTGAAATATGCTACATGTTGATCCATGATATTTAAGCATCAAGATGCATATAATAGAGATAAAACTACATAATAAATATTGGCAGTCCAACAAATAAAACCCTACAAAACGCCAGGCTTGAATAGAAGAGTGTGATGCAGCCACTCAACTCCATTCGATGAAAAAATGTTCAAGAAAGAATGGCCTAGTATCCCTTGCCCACGTTGCCAATATTATCATCATAGCCAAAGTCATCTTTAGTTCCGCCTGTGCTTGTTCCCTCAGATGTTCCATCATACCCAACACCCGAACTCTGACTGTAGCTACCACCACCTGCATTCCCATCATTTTGGCTATAGCCACCACTAGTTCCATACCCATCATTTTGACTGTAGCTGTCACCAGTTCTGTACCCATGATTCTGACTGTAGCCGCCACCACCATAGCCGCCCCCAACAAAACGAAGACCTCAAGTTCTCTCAGTAGCATAGTTAACATGAACAATATGTCCATGGAGATCCTGAGAAGAGATTGACAATGGTGCAAAAATGAAGAGTTGTTAAATAATAGAATTGAGGAATATGATATCAATATTCAAGCCTGACCTGATGATAGAATTCTCCAATTGACGATCTATACTATATAATTTCCAAGCAACAAATATGCCAATGTGGAAAAATGAATTCATTTAAAAATAGAGGTTGCCTACCTTTCCATCCATTCTTGTTATGGAAACTGCGGCATCCTCATTAGAAGTGAAGATAAAAAAACCAAAGCCTCTTGACCTACCAGTCTCCCGGTCATGAATGATTCTCGCTGCAAAATTGTAGCACAATATTTATAAAAAAATAATGTATAGGTACATTACTCCAATCATTATACCTTACTCAAAATATTTTGTTGCAAACCTTCAATGAATTCACCATATTTAGTGAATGAATCCCTAAGAGATTGGTCATCCATCCCATAGGATAAACCTACAAATTAGACCATAGTCAGAAAGTAAGCTAAATATACCTCAAAACAATTTCAATATATAAAAACTAAAATATTTAAAAGATGTCAAACTTCCTAAAGCATACCTCCAATAAAAAGCCTTGACAAGGACATATATCTCAAAGCATGGTAGATATATGGTACTGATCTGGTTTCATTAAAGCTGAGACGACCAGTGATACTTTGTCATAAGAGGCTTCCAACCTTTCTTGCAAAGGACATTGTTTTGATATACTACTATACCTAGCAAGATTTTCTCCCTTGTGCTACACCCACACCCACAATCAAAAGATAATGGAGATCAACACCACTGTCTTCATAGACACAATGATATTTTTTAGTTACAATATCAAAAGAAAGGAAACCTAGGAAATTCACTTCTCAAGTGCCTATTATAACAAGACTAATAAATATTTTAATAACATACAGTAAATACAGTTAACTGAGGGGCATAGAAAACACTTTTGATCCATGATTCATCATAATTTAATCCACTGATAAAGATTTCACTCAAAATAATCATTATTCCCAAATTAAACACTCAAAAACAACTTGAACTCCCCTAGGTGATGTGAAAAACTTGAATTAATTCTTCAGTGGCATCAGACTAAGCTAGTACACAGGACCTTTACACAGCTCCTGAAAAACATAACTTCTGTTGAGGCTTTCTTATTTTATCAGCAAGGCTTCCTTATTTTCTTAGAACACCCCTATAGCTATTAGGATTATGCTATAACAACATGATTTGTTTTGTTGGAAGTGTTTCAAGAAACATGCCCAGAGGAACCACATTGCATAGGATAGGTTTCTGTCAGCTTAGGTGTCAGGTTTGAAGGGTATAATTACTCTGCCAAACTTACCAAGGGCTTGCATAAAGTCTCAAAGCTTTAGAGATCAAACCATTCAAGCGGATAGACCATAGTGAGAATAAAACACTGGTGAATGGATTAATACCCGATTTCAATCACCAGTAAACCAACACCTTATTGGTAGAGAACCTCAAATTGACTATGCAAAGCTTGAAATCAGGTTCAACAATATAAATATTGAACTCACTAAACAATATACCTAACCTAGTTCTTATCAAAAACAATTTGCCACTTGGCACCATTCATAATAGCCCGGTCTAACCAAATACTGGGGAGCACACAACCACACAACAATTGGATTCTGTTCAATTTCTGGGCATTTTATGAGCAAGTTTAGATTCCACTGTTGGATCCTTTCTGTCCTTACACAGATCCTTGATCATAAGTCACAGTATGCTCTTCCTGATCCTAATGTTAGAAATATGGGATATGCTTTTTCTCCTTGAACATGTGCTAAATATAGAAGAGAAAGACAATATTTATACTGCTGCTGGCAATTCTTGTTGTATTTGGAGTGAAACTAGGCTCACAAACAATGATTTTTTAATGGTTTGCATGCTAAACAAGCACAGGGAATAGATCCATCATGATCTCATGTGAACGCCCTTTCAAAATGATGCCATAGAGTATGCCTTAGTGTTGATGTGTGAATCCTACCTACTATGCTAGTCACATCATATTGTCATAATAGTGTGCTACCAACAACTTCCTTCTTATATTTGATGCCCACAAAATTGTTTACTGCTACCTCCTTGTCATGCTACATGATACTCTCTAAAGAGTGATCTATTTCCAATTCACATGTCTTCGGTAGATTTGGAAATACACACTTTCACTATTGTTAATATTCTGAAGGTACTTGAAACCAGGTCGATGAATGAGGATCTCTTCTTTGATTAGTGCACCCTGCCTCATGTGTAACCCATCCATGAATGGTGTGTTCATTAGCAACTTTCCATGCTTGACAATCTCTCTCACTAGTGCACCTTCTCTCCTGCAACAACTAAGCAATTAGTAGCTCAACTTGTTGAAGCTAAAAGGAGAACATGCTTGAAGCAACACAGTAAACTAACAACTTGCACCTCAAAGCCAACTTCCAAATTGGCAAATTTTTTGGTGTGGGTAATGCCCCATAAGCACCCTTTTGGTCTCACAATGGTTATGCATATGGGAATATTCACAATGCACACACATAGCAAGAGTAGATTACTTCTTAATGTGGAATGATATCCCATTATAGGTATATGCCACTAGAGTGAAGCTTATAATATATCACACGGGTAACAACCGCAAGATAATGGCCTACAAGGAATGACACACATACCACCAATGATGTTAGTATCAAATTGAGGGAGGATGCTATCACCTCAACCCAAGGACTTGAATCCCAAAGCCAGTTTTGGGGTCGACAAAGATTTTGGTCGAAGTAATGCCTCAAAAAAACTCATTGTTTGACAATTCTTATGCTTGTGGTATTATTTAGAAAAGACACGTGAGCACAAAAATAGTAAAGAACTTATTAATGTGGAACAAAATCCCATCATAGGGATATGCCACTATGGTACAAGCTTATGTATCACATGGATAACAACCACAAGCCAGAGAAGGCACACAAGGCATGACACTGATATCGTCAAGAATGTTAGGTGCCCATGTGAGGAAGGATGCCATCACATCAATCAAAGGAATTACATCCCAAAATCAGCTTGCAGATTGGTAAAGATTTTGATGCAAGTATTTCCTCATAAACCCAATTTGTCTCACAACTACTATACATGTGAGATTATTCAATAAACATGTGGCAAGAGTACAATATTTCTTGTGCTTGTTTGGTGGCACTGCATATGTGACCAAAGAGTACATTACTTATTAATTAAAATATAATCCAATCACAAGGATAAGCCACTGTGGTAATAGCTTGCAATACATCACATGTGTTTAGGAGTGTGCACATGGATGTGTGTGTGAGAGAGATGGATAGATAGATTTTATCCATGTCCTCAAGACCAAAGGCTTCCTGTGATTTCTTGATCCATATGAAGGCCCCATAATCTGTGTAGAGTATGTACTATGTATATTATCACCAAACAATGGTTTTTCTCATGCACAAAATATACAATATAGGGGTAGTAGAAATATATTATATCAGATGACCTGTACCTTCGTAAGCCCTAAGTATGTTTAGTGATAAAGATCGACAATATTAAGATATAGACATGGATATTTACTATTTAATCTAGGCAGAGAGTCATGCCCAGATTCACATTTCTTGTCTATAACCTTGCTTGCTTGAAGTCCTTTGAAGCTTTAGGTATCAATTTTTGGCTACTCTCCACTTGAAATTGCCTTGTGGTTGTTTTCTATGTGATGTTACAAGCTATATTTACGGTTTCATATTCTTATGTTGGGATTGTGTTCACATTAATACTTTTCTTAATTGTGTGTGTGTGTGCACATTAAACATCACTATTGGGTGTGTGTGTCACTGTGTTGTGAATAATCCCACATGGATAACAATTGTAAGATGGAGATGGTATACAAGCCATTACTCACACCAAAATATTTTCCAATCTGGAAGATGGATTTGGGCTGCAAGTCCTTGGGTTGATGTCATGGCATCCTCCCTCGCTCTTGGACTGACACTGTTGATAGTTTTGGTGTCATTATTTGTGGGCCATCTTTGGATTGTGGTTGTTATCTATGTGCCAAAAACTTTGCTGATCTGGACACTGTCTTTGGGTGCAATTCCACAGGTTGATGTGATACCATCCTCCTCAACTCTATTACTAACATTGCCGATGTTTTCGGTGTCATGCATTGTGGGATGTCTTTGGCTTGTGGTTATTATCTATGGTGATGTTACATTCTATCTCTACAATAACATATCCCTATGTTGGAATTTACTTCCACATTAACACCCCACTTCTTAATCGAGTGTGTGTGTTAATGTCCAGTTGAGTATGTGTTGTGAATAATCCTACATAGATCAAAATTGTGAGATGGATGTGGTTTATAAGGCATTAAAACATAAAGCAATCAGAATTGATTAGAAGGCCACGATGTTTTAACTTTGCAAGATGTGAATTTATTTCTCCAAATATTTTATTTTCTACAGTCATTCCTTAGTTTAACTGTAATTAACAATGTTCTCAAGGCATGCCAACCCCCCTATTATTCCCAATATACAACTTCTAATGCATATCTAATATCTTTGGTAATAGATCCATATTAACCAATTTGATACTTGTAGGTGCCAAGAATGCTCCATTTATTCACTACACACATTTTTAGCTATATTATATTTAAAAAGAAATAAACAGATCTAAATTAAAATAACTAGAATTGATGGCTATATAAAATTATATCTAGTACAGTTGGAATGGTTGGCCCCATGTGTTTCTCTTCCGATGTATGGCCCTCTGTTAGTCTTGAGCTTCACTCAATCGACGAAGAAAGATCTTAAAGTACCTGCCAAAATCATTTAATGTCCTTAAATATCTAAAAAATCAATACAAGTAATATTGGTAGTGCATTATTTACTCTAATATGCATTTTTACAAGAGTGTTAGAACATACCTAAATGAGCTCCTCTTGGTTTCAAGAATAATTTATTGGAGCCACGTGTCTAATATTTGATCAAACTATCTCCCTTGATTTGAAGTAGCAGCAATGAAGTCAACATTGACTTTGTTGTTGCTATGTTGGATTGAGGGAGGTTTGCTCCAAGATTAAATGACTCCAATAAATTATTCTCTACTGAACAGGGCCAACCAAGTGAAGGAAAAATATCTTATGGCCCCTCCCCACCCTCACATCACTCTCAATTCCCCAATACCCAGCATATAAATCTATTGAAATATTTACAGCAAAAACAAACATATTAAAATATTAAAATATTCACGTACATCATCATTTAGTACTTTTAGCCGGCCTCTTCTTCTTAGCCTTATAGTTCCTAATCATTTCATCAATATCTACGTCTTCATTCTTTGGGTGCTCTACAAAGTCCGATTGTGATTGCATCCTATCACGCAGATCACGCCTATTCGCAAGGTACTCACGCTATAATGGAGGTCATTGTAATGAGGCATCACCTACAAAAGAAGAAAATACAAAAATTAAATGGCCAGGTTTTAAATATCATTGAACTAGTTCAGTAATATTAAAAAAAACACATGCAATGTAATTATTTCCTTGGTGCAGTGGTTGACACCATTGGAATGGTTGCCCCCACGTGCTCCTCTTCAACTGTATGAGCCTCAAGTACAACATTATCTGCCATTGAGACCGCAAACTTTATAATGACAATCGTAAATGTATAAGTAAAAAAAAAATAGAAGTACAAAATGTATAACTACAAAATTATTAAGTATATGATTAAAATACAACCATATTACCATCATGTGCCATCTTGGTCATAGCACCATCGTGCAGTTGCGTCTCCATGGAAAATTTGGACTGAATGGGATCAAAATTATCTTCTGGTTGCAAACTACTATCAATGCACTGCTCTCCAATAGGGCTAGTGCATTCATTGACAATGCTACTCCCCTGATTAAAACAAAGTTGTAAATGTTAATAATATCCAACATGACTGTATTCTTTTAATAATAAAGGTTAATGTGGATTAAATTTTATTTACCTTATCCTGCAAAGTGGTTCTTGGTATCTACCCCAAGCTTTTTCGGTGTTCAACTACCGCTTTATAGCCATACTTGTAACCAAGCTTGAGGTCTTCCTCCGTGGTTTCAGTACCAAACTCATCACCTTGCATTGCATAAGAGTATGTATTTTTTATGTTATTCGTTGGAATTACCTAAAAGTTTTAAGGTGATACAAATAAGATATTTAGGTACTTACAATTCGTGACTGCATCTTCGAGTAGCTACCCTGACCTAGCTTGTGCTGGCCACATTTGGCATGCCTTGATTTTGTGGCCTTTGACATGTCAATCAACCTATCATCAAAAGTTTAAAGTATGTTAATATATAACACAGGTTTATTTACATCTAAAAAAAATTGAAGGTATTCAATTGAAATTGTAATTTACCTTCTGGGACCAGAGGGTGCTTTTCCTTCATTTGTCAATTTCTTCTCTTTTGCATCCTCAATGAGGGCCTTCCACTCCCTCTTTGGAATCATCAGAGAATGCTCGTACCTATCATTTTGTTTCAAGTGCCTCCTATATGTTTCTCGCATATATTTTAAATATTGTCCAACTGCGGCCATGGCCAAGGTCTTATTAAAAGTATCTACACCAAAAAGGTTTTCTAGATAATCCATCAATTCTTTTTTGAGGTTGGAATTTTGGGAATTCCACCTCTCCCGTATGGTGGGCCCAAAAATCAGCAAAGCCTTATTCTCCAAGGAACTATAAAAATCGTTGTTCCCTACACACAAAATGATTATATGATTATTAATTTAAAAATAATAATTTAGATGATTTATATTTGTCTACATAGAGAACATGAAAAAAAAAATAATTAAAAATTACCTAGGACTTTAACCTTCTTTAATGGAAGTCCTTCCTCGTTGACAATAAATGTGCCCTTAAGGGTCCCTGTGCTGGTCACACGTCTTTCTTTAGGAAAATAAACCATATAGTTTGTCAAATCATCGGCCTCATCTCTGTCACCACCTCCAGAGCCTACCTGTGTGGTTGCTTCCTTGGTGGGTGTGTCATGGCTCCCACCTAATGGTGTGGAAGGTGGAGATCTAAATAGCTGCATCCAAGCAGCTATATGAGGGCCTACGTTGGGACCCTGTGGCGTCTGTGCAGCACCACTACTACCGATACCATGCATGTCGGTGTCAATAGGATCCAAAAATTTCTATATAAGAAAGAAAACATTTTTTCGTTTAGATAATGTAAAAGTTTAAAATCAAGCTTTCATAATTGATCTTATGACATAAAAATAAAACAACTTGAAATTATGGTTATTACCTTATATTTCTTAAGCTTGGTCATAACTTCTTTGATCCTTTGTTCAACCTCAAGAGTTTGATCTATAATATTTAACAAGTGATCCAGTTCCTTGTTTCCTTTATTGATCATTTTCCTTATTAAAATCACAGGGTCGGGGTATTCATACAAATCCCTTTCGGCAAGCGAATCATCATCAACATCATGTCCCATCGACTACATATTCAACAAAATAAATGATAATTCAGTTATGTAAACAAACAAAATAATTGATTGCCACAGAAATGAAATGCTCACTAAATGCAATTTAAAAATTGTTGTTCATTTACCTATTCTAAGGCCTCTATTGATTTACCATGATCATCCTGCCACATTATAGAAAAATTAGAACTGTGATCAATATCATGAGAAATAAATTCAAATTTATGAGAAATTCAAATGTTGATAACAAAAATAGAACATAATGAAAATCATAAAATATGAGTCATTACTTACAAGTTGGGTAAATTAGTATACATACCGCCCCCATAATAGCAACATATTTATCTATTCGATTCAAAATGTAATCAATCAATATCTCTTCCCCTACAACTATTGATTTTATTGCACATATGAATACACGGTTTCCTTCACGCCCCTCAAATACGCATTTGGGTCGCTTATTTGTGGTCGCGGGTCGTGTGCTGTTTATAAACCCTGCAATATTCCCCATTGCTTTTGGCCTTCCGTCAATGTATATGGTTGCTTCTTTATTTTGATCATTGTTTTTTAGCTATATATAATTTGCAGCCAAGCCATATCTTTGCATACTTTTTGGATATTGGACTATTTATATCCAATCTTTGTAGATATAACAGGGTTTGATGTACTCCATCAATTCAGTTAATCCGTCATAACAGACCTTTATGCCATCCATAGAAAATAGCCCCAAACCATGTAATGACGATGGAGCAATCCGATATATCCTTTCGTTTACACAAAAATTAGTGTTTATTTCAGGAATATCCTTGGGTACCCATTGTTTCACTATATGTTTGTACCTTAAGGGCACCTCAATGTCGTCTATTCTCTCATGATCATACAAACATGATCCCCCTTTAACAAGAAAAAAATCCATGCGTTTATGGAATTTTCTTCTGATCTTCTCACCTCTAGTTGATCTCCCCCTGTTAGACCTACTAGATGTCTCATTTTCCTTTATTCTACCTGAAATTCCCTCACTCAATGAAGATAGATCTGAAAAATACCTATTTTCTTGTACGTCCTATAAAACCATTAATGAAAGAAACAGTCAGTCAATCAAGATGTAACACTAGTTCATTACTAGTTCATTACATATTATTCATAAGGAGAAGGTTAAGAAGTGGAGTCTAGATTTGACTTAAATAATAATCTTGTAGGTAAAAGTTCTTCTACTGATACTACAGATAATAGGATGAATCCCAAGGTTCTCTCTCATTGATACTCATTAGCAATATCTCACATGATGCCACCTTCTTTGACCATGATCTCAATCAATTTTTGGGTTCTATGAAGTCATTTTTGCAGGGGAACAACCCATAGAAGAAGCCTCATACTATTCAACCCCTTAGTGAATTTCCCCCCTCTATTCTATCTAATTCAATTATTGCTACCAAGTTGTGGATATTTTGTGCTACAATTGTGCACCCTCCCCTCACCAAGTTCATCCTTTAAGAAATTGAAACAGTTCAATCAAAATGGAGGGGAAACCTTCATTACAACAATATAGGATTTAGATGAGAAGAAAGGGTTTTGTTTGGTAGAGGAGACCTTGAAGTCATTTACATACTTGTATGAGACTGTTGGTACCAATACCCCAATAGTGAACATTGAGCATGATGACCTGAGGTCCCCTCTGGGTACATTGGGAATTATAGTGGAGAATGAGATGTGGGACACTGAGGAAAATCCAAACCGAAAGGAGTACCCTCAATCTCATCACCCAATTAAATATATAGTCCAAGGGGAGACACAAGACATGCAACAACTAGGAGAGGTGGGTCAGAGTGTAGAGAGTGGGGATTAAGAGTGTTTTGGTGATGGAAAAAACCCTACCCATCGTCCCCAAATATTGATGACTTATTGTTACAGGGGGAGTAGGTAGAGGAGGAAAAAATAATGGTATATTTAGCAAAGGAGTCCTTAGATAATGGAAGGGAATTGCTCTCTACATAGAATAGGTTGAAAAGGACCAGTACCCTTACCCACATAGAGCCTCCTCAGTTACCCCTCAATCGAATTTCTACCCTTGTGATGATCAAGCAATTGGCCCAAAACTCCAAGTCTTGTAAGGCCATGCTATGGTTTTTTCAAGAGTACGCTGACATCACCCCATACTCGATCACTCCCACACATGAGACAATTTGCTAGATTTTAATAAGATCATAGGCCATCCCACCACAAGTTCCACATTGTAGTAATTCAACCCAAATATCAATGTTCAACCCTATTCAACTCTTGATTTGTTGTGGATGGCCAAGCTTACTCTTGAGGAAGCTACACAATGCATTGTACACTTCAAGCAAGGCTATGAAGAGTTATAACATGTTAATCAATGCCTTCAAAACTAAACTAAGATGACCATTGACATGGATCTCTAAGTACAAGTGAGGTAGAATTTGGAACAGGAATTGGAGTTGGTTTCATTTTAATCAAAGAACCTCTGACTAGAATGGAAATAGGTGGACCCTCAACTTGAGGATCCTTCACTCCACTAGTGGCCTACTGAGGCAATAGATGTGGTTTGTTCTTTGTGGAGACAATT
>ML781479.1:124205-137827 GCA_009831015.1 Picea engelmannii | reverse complement strand
GGGTTTCGGCGTTTTCGATGTCACTATACACATGCCTCCGGGATTCCTGATCCCCGATTTCCCGATGACGGAGATCAACGGTCCAGATCTCATTCTTAATCCAACGGCTGTGATTACATCGCAAAATCGCATATCGCGATTTCGGAGTTTCTGTTGTAGTGTGTTCTTGACATATCAAAGTCCCGATTGCCGATGCCTCTGCTGACGTCACACGTGATTTGGCATGTGTTAGATCCTGCCACGTGTCACTCTGATTAATGAATTGTATGTGCCTGAAGTGTTATATCTACCTGACACTTGTCATTACCTGGTTGTGCCACGTGTCCCTAGATGACGTGGACTACTGTCGTGAATTAGATCGATGATCTAGATCACATGTTGATCTGACGGTTCAGATTCAGTCGGGATTTCGCATATCACAAAATCGGGGTTTTCGATGCATTGTGTTCTTTGCATTATGAAATCCCGATCCCCGAAACTCTGATAAGGCCTCCTGGCTGCCACGCGTCCATACGAATGAATGGTCCAGATCCCTTCTTGATTTAACGGTTGCGATCAAATCGCGAAATCGCATATCACGATTTTGAGGTTTTCGTGGTCATTGTTCACGAGACTCATGGAACTCCAATTCCCGATTCTCCGATGAGAAAAATCAACGGTCCATATCTCAAGCTTGCTTTTAACGGTTGCGATCAAATCGCGAAATCGCATATCGCGATTTCGGGGTTTTCGTTGTCGAGTGAACTTTACATTATGAAATCCCGATCCCCGAATCTCCGATGGCTTATCTCCCTCGCAACTTCTGCAGATCTGACGGCTATTGGCCTTTCGGGAAATTTGGATGGGATCCGCTAGTCACCATCTTCCTTATTCTCAGCAAACTTCTGTACCTCGAGCTTTTGTGGGCATCTTCTTCCATGCTGTTCCTCCTGAGCTTTACATTCAAATTTCTTATTCTGCCATCCTCTTCAAATCTCTTATTGTGGACAAGAATTCACTGCATTCTGTCCACTGAATTTGCCAACAGAGTGGTTGGATGCAATGTCCAACATTGGTCAATGAGATGACCTCTCTTCTGGCAATGAGTGCAAATCTTTTGCATCCTCCTTTCAAGTTGCCTTTGCTTGGAAAGTTTCCTGAATGTTGTCAATCTTTTCCAACATCTTGAAACATGATGGTTATCTAAACCACAATATGTACATGGATTTTTTCTTCCATTTTTACATGCAAATTTACCATGCTTAACATAATCAAAAGCAACCGAGTTATAGGAATAAATATACCTTGAACTTTCACCTTTATTGCCTTCTTGAGGAGGTGAATTTGAAGAGTCACTAGCTCTCTTTTGAAGACCAACAAAGATGTTGGTGTCTTCATGGCTGTCACATCTTTATTGTTTCACACATGTGCACTCATCTTGAACACAAACTTTGCATGCTTGAGGGATTGAACTTACAACAAAAGTTGTTCTTGGAACTTTTTCCCTTGTCTCCTCAACTTTGGAATATGTTCCATCTTTCTGTTCATATTCAAGACCACAATACTTGGGTCTCTCCTCAACAACAATTTGCTCAACAATGCCTTGTTCATGATTGCCTAACCCTCTACCTTCATAGCCCATTTTTAACAATAACTTGGACCCTATTCCTCTTGTGTGATTTTCAAAAACACCAAAGCATTCACCTTGAGAGGAATTTGAAGAAAAACCAACATTGCATACCTCATGTTCATGCATGTACTTGGTAAGGGTTTCATTTGCCTCATGGAGTTGAGTCTCCATCTCATGCAACTTTTCAAGAAGCTGGTGCTTCTCCTCCTTCATGGCCATCAACTGCTCTTGAAGGACAATGCTCTTTTTTTTTTCTTCCCACAACTCTTGTACCATATCTCTCATGGTTACAAATGAATTCAACATATCTTTGTCAAATAACTTGGTTAATGAAGATGTATGAGAACTATCAATGTTTGAAGCTTCCTCCATCCTTGTAAGATATCAAACTTCAACACAAAACTTGCACAAATACTAACAGCTAAAACTCTAGCTATCAATGGAAATCACATGAGAAAAACTATTCTCTGATACCACCTGATCTGAAAATAAGGGGATGCCTTGTTATGCTATGCAAGCATCCTCTACTCCATTAAAATAAACTTCAGGACCTTTCTCTATGTCAAATTTGTCCAAGAGGTTTTATGTATCAAGTTCATCCTTATTTTAAATGTTTATGTGTGAGGTCTTTAAAAGGTTAAATATGTAGTTTAAAGAATACAACAACAAATATAACATGAAACAAGTAATAACCAGCAAACACTCACAACACTCACAACATGATAAAGGAGTTCACCCCCAACTGGGCTACATCTCCTTGAGCCTCCATCAATGGACTAGGCTCTCTGGGATTAGTTTGTCAAAGATTATTTTACAAGATGTTTCTCATCTCCAATGGATTTACTAATTGTACCATTGGTTTACGAATACATAAAAACCCCAAAAATGACTAATAGAACTCTGAAAATGGATCATGGCTCATACGGGCATGACCTCTTCTACATGTGGCCTTGAGCTTCCCTGAGCTTCCTTGTGGAAAAAACACCTGTAAAAGTCCTCAAATGGATATGAAACCTATCCCAATGTGTTCATAGCATAACAATTATCCAAAAATGACTATTTAGTCACAGAAAACAGACTTGGGCTCATCTAAGCATGGCCTCCTTCAATGGTGGCCCTAAGCTCCCTAGAGCTCCTGAAACTTCAATGGTGTAAAAAATACAATAGAAGTCTCCAAATGCCTTTGAAAATAGTGCCAACAGATTCAAAACATCCATAAACCCCTAGTTGGGCTTTTTCGGCACCTCATTTGGCCAAAAGATGAAGAAGATAGGCCTCCTGCCATTTTCCTCCTTCAAGCTTGTTGTCTCTGGTTCGCCAAAACGCACCTGTGTGTGAGTAACTTGGTTTCTGGGTGTTTCCTGTGCCTAAACCCAGCACATGTGGGCCTCTCCACAAAATGTGCCAAAATGTAGAACAGTTAGGGAACTAAGCCCCTAAACCACAGAGGTGTTGGGCGCATATATATATTTATTTAGTGTTAGTGTTAGGAAATCTATGCATAGAGGAGCCATGTGTTAAAACGCTTGATCGGGCCTTAAATACGAGCCACTGGCTCCCATACCCTCACCATTAAGGATGGGAGCAAGCCGGATCAGCTAGGCCGATGAGCCAATACCTCTCGCACGCATGAAGGGAACAAAATCACAGAGCACTCAGCAGATGGCCTTAATGGTGGGTCTGGTCAAATTACTCCTCATGAATTTATCCGCTTTTGGAAGGGATGGGACTCATTTCGAGTTGGAGCCATAGAATTTGAGCATCATTGAGCTCTAGTTTGACTGCGGCTACCTCAACACTGCTTGGGCCATTTTTTGGCATCTCCACATGCCAAGGGAATGAGGTAAGCCCCACGGGGGGGCTACCTGGTATGCTTCTGCTGCACGTCGAAAGAGACAGAAAATTTTTGAACATGCGTTGTCCATGAAATAGACGCAAATTTCCAAAAAACGTAGGAGGCCTGGAATGCCTCCCATGGCCTATATCAAATAAATTTTCCCGGACAAACCCATTCAAGTCCCCCCAGAACACCTGCTCTTCACAGTTCCAGACAACTGGAATCTGCCAACATGTTTTCTAGGGGAAACCACTACATGATCCATTAAGGAACATCATAGCTCTCACAGAGGAGAATCCCAATTGGGAGAATCCCCTCCCTGCTACATTATGGAAGAAGTTCTGGAAGAAATGGACTCAAAAATGACCGCAGGTGCAGAAGAGCTCCCTCCAACAGGAGACCTGGGAAGAAACGAGCCTAGAAGGCTGAGGCAACTCGTCCGAAAGGTACAACGACGAGGGATAGTCTAGTTAGGGAGTGTGGCATAGCTCCTATGCCACATCCTATTTCAGTCATGCAAGAGGAAGGGCGTGTCCAACCACCACTCCTCCACCTAGACCACCTAAAGTTAATCTTTGAATTAAGGAGCTTGGTGGAGGACCTAATCCACCGCACCAATCTCATAAGCCAATGCGTCGACCTGCTCTACGATGCCTACTCCAACACATCACCAGGTCAGTTCTTCTTGACATGCGCTCATCCCTTTGTGCTAATAGCCAAGGCAGATGAGAAGGATGGAAAAGATGACACGGATGATGTAGATACCACCGGGTAAATATCACAGTTAACAGTTTTAGTTTTTTTCCTGTGTTTCCCTCATGCTAGTTCTGGCTATGTGCCATTATGTTGTAACTCAAAGACTAAAGGTTTTTTCTTAGACCAATGGCTTCCAAATGTCTTGGTTTCCTTCGGGAAAGATAAATGGCAGCTAGTTTTTCTTTCTCACCATCTGCATAGATAGCTAGTTGTCTCAGTTTCTTCTTACCCAATGAGATAGTTGGCAGACAATGTGTATCTAGTTTTCCCTTTTTTGAAACATTAATATATTAGGCTCTTCTCTTCTTATTCATATATATATATATATATATATATATATATATATATATATATATATATATATATATATATATATCGTTTAACACTAATATTATTCATAGCATTGTATAATGTTTAACATATAATCTATTATATGGATACTTTAACCCGTATGACTTTAGCCTAAAATATACACCTATCGTTTAACATAAGGACTAATATGTTGGAACCATAATGACGTATGCCCTTAGAATAGTGTAATGAGAATATACCAATACATAACGTATTTCTTTTAACCCTACCCAACTGGAAACATGAATCAACAAAAAATTGGTTTGAATCTATTTTAATGGTGGATGTCAGGTCGGATCCCATAGTCATTTAATCCCTGGTTGTTCCATTAATGGAGAGACCTGGATTGTACCTCCCAGAGTTGACACTTAGGAAACCGCATCCAATACAGGCTCTCCATCTCCATAGTTTCACATGGTAGAGGTACTGGCATGTACCTACTGTGTTACTCCTCTAACGAGGCCCTCAAGGTAACATTCGTTCAATCTTTGCCCCGTTTTGGTCCTATAACATTTTTTCTTTGCATTGTATGTGAAATTGCCCCTTTGCACTATATGCTAACATTTACCCCTTCTTTGTATTGCTGACAACATGGGAAACATGACCCTGGTGAATGATGGAAGGAGGTGAATGCCCATCTGGTTCTTCTATGCGCAAGGTAAGTAAAATAATCTGTTGCTTCTGCTCTCTGTATATCGTGAATGAAATCTTTGTTTGGTGCAATGTAGAAATGAAGATAGGTTTCATGAACACACTCCATGTTTTCTTTCTTTAGTTGAGGATTTACAATGCATTACCGTTGCGCCTCCATATGCGTTTTCTCTCGAGGTTCCATTGTGTCCCTAAGTGGTCTTTAACAATTAAACCTTCATTTTTCCCTTTCGCATTTTCTTTTATTTCCCCACATGATATTGTTAACCTTACCCTATGGTATTCGTTCAAGATCCCACCCTTGCTACACAGGTTGGTTTTATTCAAACTTGTTTTGTTGTTGAAAACTATGTAGGAAGGTCATGTATTTTACCATTTGCACACACACACACGCACACACACACACACACACATATATATATATATATATATATATATATTCATTAACCCTCTGTAGGAAATTTCTAAAATTACATTCGGAATATATATGTAACAATATTGATATCCTATGGGAAGTTTCGTAATTTATACTCTGTGTAAATATAAGGAAAAATTACACTCTATGGGACATTTCATAAATTGCACTATGTATATATATATATATATGGAAATAATTAACCCTATGTTCGTAAATTACATTTTGTGTATTATACAACAACATATATAGGGAACAATTAATGTTGGGTTCGTAAATTACATCCTGTGTTTTATACAACAAAAATATATGGAAGAATTAATCCTTGGTGGGAAAGTCGTGTTTTCTTTCTGTGTAAATTAAAAAATCGTATTATTCCCTCTGTGGGTAATTCATGTTTTACCTTCTGTGTAAAATACATAGTCGTATTAATCCCTCTGCAGGAAAATTCATGTTTTCCCTCCTGTGTAAATGAGTAGCAAAGTAAGAAAGATTTTATTCATTTGAATTCCACTTGATTGCACCCTCTGGTTGTAAACCAACTCTATCGGGAAGGATCGTCCCATGTGTTACACATGATTTTGGTCATCTTGATGGTGTACTCAGACTCCTAATAAGAAATTTCTCCTGAGAAAAGTGGCATTCATTTCCTTCCATAAAACATATTTTTAAAGAGATTTCGCAGGCTGCTTATAGCCTAGGGTGCGAGAATGACCCATTCTCGCAGGCCACCTTCACCTAGGGTGTGAACTTCTCACACTGTGCTCTATACCTAGGGTGTGAACTTGTTCTCAAGCTTGGAAAAATGAAGAAGTCTCGAGGGTTCTAGAAGGAAATATTCTAGAGAATGGGTTGGCATTCGAATGGTTATCATTTTACTGGTTTCCCTGATTTGGTGGGATCATTCTCATCCATGTAACCATCTCATCCTCTCCTATATATTGATAGGATTCTCATGGAAAAGGTTAATCAATATTAATTGGAGAATTGGTGAAGCAATTGTGTGAAGAACCCAACTTAAACAGGAGCTTGGAGACTCTAGCAAGTCTATCAAGAGGAATTGGATCTTCTTCATGCAAGGATTGAGCAAGTGTGTGTGTTGGAACCAAGAGTCATCGAAAGGAAGCTTGCGACATCAAGGCGACCAGGTTGTATCTTCTACTTTCGATTAATATGATACAACGACATGCCCTTTTCCCATAAAGTCATTCTTACTTTATTGTGTAATTCCTTGATCATACACATAAGTTGACGATTGAATACATTTTTCTATCTTCACTTTGGTTGGTTTGTGTTGTCTTGGTCTTGACCTCATGAGAGAATTGGAGTGAAGTGGGAGCAACAGAGACCCTAGGAAGCAATACAAAGGTATCTCACTTGTTGCTCCTTACTAGATATTTCAATGGTCATAACTTAGGGAAAGAGTCATGTCCTGTCCTGTTTTTTTCTAGATCCAGGTGGATCTAGGGAGATCTGTTCGTGTCTGCACCTACCGATTAGTCCGATAACAAAATTGTTGACTCCACTGGGGATGCAACCATTTCTTCATGGTTTTTAGTGTTTTTCCTTATCCATTTTCTCTTTCCTTACCTTTCTTCATTTCTATCAATCTCTGATTCTTCAGGACACCCTGATAGACTCCCTGGGTCCAGAAGTCCCTTCAAATTTTTTGTCTTTTTCCAAAATTTTGCCTAGTTTCAGGCCTTCTCGCACTGAACCCCACAGTGGCCTGCAAGAACACCTTGAGTTTACATTCTTCCTTTAATTCCAGTGTGAGGTTCTCACACCTTTCTCAAAGGTAGCCTGCGATAATGCTCCATTCTCGCACTATGTATTACTGATAGCCTGCGAACCCTCTTTTAAAATTTTTGGATTTAAGGTTTTTGCATGCTCAGATGCCCAGAATAGTATAGGTGTCTGAAAAGAACTTCTTGGACCACTGGTTGATGTTTTCTTGACTTTGGATTTTGTGCACGATCAGTCTTCAAAAATCAAAGGCTCTTCCTGTCCATCTTTTTCTCAACTCTCATCTCTTGACTTTTCTTAGCAAGGATATACTCTCTGATCCTAGAATCTGAGTACTTGTTTGGTTAGGAGCTGGTGATCGGTTTGACAGTTGGGATTCTTTGTCTTTTTCATTTTCTCATTATTTGGAAGATCATTGTTCTCATGCAATTGAAAAGACTAGTCTTGTATGCTTGTCATTTTTGTTTCCATTGAAAGATTGGTTTGGGTTTTTGTTTATTGCTTGTTCATTAGTTATTGGTTTTACTTACTTCCACCACCATGGTGTAGATCCTTTTTGAAAAGTAAAAAACATTTTTCTTTTAAAATCATTTTCATTTTGAAAATATTGAAAATCAATTGTTGAAATTATTGAAAAAGAACAAATAGAGAATTATCATTATTGCGTGATTCGTTGAGATTGCATTTTAAGGAAATTGTGTATCGTAGTTCAAGATTGTTCCGGAACACTTCTCTTTCCCTCTCGTACATAGGATTCATCAAACGAAAATCAATATATTTCATTCCCATCTATGCATTGTTGGGTTAGAGTCTCACACAATATTAGTTTCATCTCCGTTTCCTTTGAGTAACAACAACCCTTAATAACATTGCGCAATTTTAAAATTTAACTAGTAACTCTTTTCTAGGGCTCTATTACACCAACAATTAGCTAGGCTAGCACTTTGGAATAGGTAGAGAGATACACTCTCCAAATCAAAAAACACACAATAGCATCTTGTTTTAAGGAGTGTCAAATTCCATTTACAACATTTCGTCCTGGGAAGCCCTTCTCACACAAGGGTCAAACTTGAGGTCACATTGATATTGACAGAGTTGCTCACCCTGCTTTGTTGATATCGGTGTAGAGATTGCACGTATTACGAGGGTCACTTAGAGGTATACCCACAATGATGAGTGGAAGCCTCTCGAGTTGATTTCGAGCTAGATACCCTGCCCTTGTGTGTGGATCAGACTATCAACTATTCCCCTAGGATTTATTGTTGTCGGTGGTAAATTTAGTGGCCTATATTCTTAGGGTCTTACACAAGGTGACTGTGAAGGGGCAAGTCTTCACGGTACCTGGAATCGACGTTGCCCAAACTCACTCAAGATCCTTGGAGAGTATACCCACGATTATGTGTGGGAGCTTGCACCAGGGTGTAAGTCTGTTAAGCAAGTCATCGACATAACTTTTCCAACCTAGCCCAACCCCTTCTCGTCTCGTTGTTGCAACATTGGATTTCATCACCAACTAGTGACTTCGAAATTAGAAGGTCTTGTTTTCTTGGTATTGTTTCCTAGATTTTGTTTACGAGCGCGTGCTGTTTGTTTACCCAAGTTGACCATAGGACTTTTTTCGTAAGTTTGTAACTTGTCCACAATAGACCCTCCACGTCGTTCACGTAGAATGTAGGGATTACCTCTAGAAAACCTGGAAGGTTCTCAACCCCTACCTACAAGCTCACCTGAGGGATCTCCTCAACAGAGTGAAGTCCAAGACATCACCACTCCACAAGTGGAAAGAACTGGCTCTCTAGAATGATTCTGAATTACCAATACTCAAGAGGACTTTTGACTTCACGCCAATTCTAAGAGATGTATTATGCGAGTAAATTCTTTCGGAGACTTAGTTGTGTTGTCTTCTGGATCACCGACTGGACCCTTTCTAGGACCTGAGGGCCAAGATCCTTTTTGGTCTGCTGACATTTTTAGATGGGACCTTTTTGGTGCAGGATCAGGCATTAAAATCACCGTCTCACCTACGTTCCCCAAAACCTATGACCCAGACACATTCCCTTTTACTACTGTTTATTATTTTCTTGGTATAGAAGCTCTGCGAGTTGACCACATCTTGACCATCCCTATAGAAATGTTCCATTACACAGACACTATGAGTATTCACACCAGGATTATAGTGGCTAGTCAAGCCCCCATCGATACACCTCTCTCACCCAGTGTCACCTCGATGCTTCCACCCAGATACTGTGCATTGAATTCTTCTATTCCCACTCCTACACAAACCCCATACAGAACTCCTAGTGGTCGCTCTTCTTTTGGGAAATTTCCTCCTGACTTCATTCCGACACTTCCTCAACCCCCTTTAGGAGGACCTTTCTCGTCCTCTACTGGCAGCACTAATCCTAGTGGCACTATTCTTTCGTTCACACCAAATTACCAGATTCTTGTTGGTGGACAATTTCACCAAGGAGGTTTGACTCAACCCCCCCTTGTAGGGAAAATTCCTATTGGAACACAAATCCCAACTAGAACACAACCCCCAATTGGAACACAACCCTCGATTAGAGGACAACCCCCACTGACCCCACCCTATGGAAAAAGCATACCTCCATCCTTGGCCCAGTATTGGAACCATCTGATACAACATAATCCTCAATCGACTGGGGGACAACAAATTCCAGCTACATCCGTTATACCCCCTAGTACAGGCCAACCATATCCAGGTATGTCCAATCCTATTTGGGGCTCAAATGCTCAAACTCACGTCCCTATTCAAGGATACAATCCCATGAGATACTTTCCTCCACAACAACCATCGAATCTGCCTGGATCTTCACAATATATGCAAACTTCTTATGGTCCCACTAGTTTGTCAATGGGGCTCCCTCCCCAAAGCCACTAGTACCTGCATGTGAATAGACAGTTACCCTTTTTGGCCACTTTGGATCTCCCGGATCTGTCAAGGATTTTAAATGATCCAATTTTTCACTCTCCCCAATGGCTCGCTATACCAGCCAAGCTACCATCAGACATCCCTAAATTCGATGGCAAAGCGGGAGAGGACCCGAATAATCATGTCATGACTTTTCACCTCTGGTGCTCATCCAACTCCTTGATGGATGACTCTATTCGTTTACATATTTTTCAAAGAACTCTCACGGGTTCTGCGGCGAAGTGGTATATAGAATTACCACAAGGTTTCTTCACCGACTTTAGCACCCTAGCTATGGATTTTCTCACCCACTACTAGTTACCGATCTGTTATGAAACAGGGACAGAGATTTTGAGTTCTTTCAAACAAACCAAAGCCACTGATATATCCGATCACATTCATGAGTGGCGACAGAGACGATGTCTCATAAAACTTGAACTTCCCAACCAGTTGCTGGTAGAGTGGTTCACAAAATCATTTGTGAATGACATCGCTCGTGACATCTCCATGGGTGGAGTTGTCACTGAAGAATAGGCCATAAGTCTTGCTTAATACCTCGACCTCGTTTACTCACAAAGAGGTACCCTTTACGACTTACTCCCTGATGCACCTCGTCCTTCCACTTCCGCCACTTCAACTACTCCAGCTGCTTCTCATGCAGCCAACAGTTTCATTGGCACTTTCCATGCCCAACCACATTCTGCCTCAAGCACCAACCCCAAACCTATTTCTTCTAATGTTCAAAATGCTCCTTCTCCTACCCCTCCCACTGGCAAGACTTCTGAGGTAAATGCAGTTCAATCTTGTAGTGTCCCCAAGGCCGAGCCCCGTTGCAGATCATGTTATATGCAAAGGATTGTAAATATGTTCTATAGGCTGGTGAACCAAGTTTTGAATAAGCTATAGGCTTATGATTTTTGTTAGGCCAGGGAGCCTAAGTGCTGAAGGCCAGGAGCCTGTTGATGTACTTGTATGTATGCAGGTCAATTAATAAAATATAAATACCACCAGTGCAGACCGTCCATGATGAAAGAGTGATGGGGGACTGAGCGTCCATAGAGTGGGCAAGGAACTAGGGGCTGGAAGGTGGGAAAGGGGCTGAGGGTGGAGCCTAGGGGCTAAGCCTAGGGGGATTAGGCCTGGAATAATATTTTATTATTATTCCTAAAAATCCATGTGCACATTATGTTAACCTAAGTCCTTTGGAAGGGCCCGTGATTTCCCAAGTGGTGGGAGAAGGGCGTACGGATGGAACACATGCAGTTCCCAGGGTGACAAGTGTCAACCCTGGTGCATGCAAATATAAGCGTCGAGCTGAACCGTGGGTGGGGGATCTTCCTCCATTCGAACCCGAACCTCTGTGCATGGAACTGGTACGCCGTCTGCCAGAATACCCTGGTTTATCTCTGGAAGCCGTAAATCCTGTGTTTGGTCCGGAGGAAATCGTGTACACCATGTCCAGAGCCATGGAGTCTGTATCTGACTCTGAGTAACCCGAGTTGACGGAAGTCGTGCGGAACTTAAGTCCTCATGGGTAGAGGAGAAGTCTCGAAGAGGCGTCGGGATATTCGAACTAAAGAGAATCGATACCCTGTGATTTCGAAAACCCGAGGAGGGATCATAGCCGTAAATCTCGGGAGGACACGTGTCAGAATCCTGGAGGGAGTCGGAACTTAGATAATCGGAGTTCTCGAGCACGTAGAAATCTTGTCACACGAAATCGCGATCCGCGAATTCGCGACAAGATCTGAACCGTTCATTTAGTGGACACGTGGCAGAGATCTGCACCATCGGGAAAGGTCCCGACAAGGAGTAAATCCACCGATGATGGAGGATCAGTGGGAAAGTCCCGATAGAAGACTCATCCGTCGGAAATCGGGATTCGGGAAATCGGGAGTCACGGGGACAAGGAGTCCATGCGTTGTGGAACTTCGAACCCCGAAAGCCCGATGAGCGGTTTGAGTACGGTCACAGGGTAGAGGTCACATGGACCTGACTTAATCGCGAAGGGTTAAAGTGAAAGGCGCATTGGCATGTCGGGAATCGGGATATCGGAGAATCCGAGGGCAAAGGTTTCGAGCACGGGAAAATCGTGATATGCGAATCCCCGATAAAGCTTAGGTGCGTGGGGGCCACACCGACTGTCAGGAGGACAGGTGGCAGATTCATAGCAACAGGAGAAAGGATTGTTGACGAGTCAACGACTGGGACCCATCGGAGATCCCGTGAGCATATGAGCATGACGTTGAAATCGCCGAAAAACCGATGTGGTAGGGTAGAGGTCATATTGTATGGTCCTGTGGACCAGAGGCTGAACTGAGGGAGTGAGCAGGTATAAAAGCATATCGAGAAATCGGGGATTCCGTTGTCAAGCGTTTTGGGCGCATTCATATTGCGAAACCCCGAACCCCGATAAGGGATGAGGCCTGGGTCACGAGACAACGTTCACATCGAATAGGGATTAGCTTGGAAAGCTAAGACATATCGGAGATCGGAGAATCGGGAGTTGTGAGGACATGCGCCTGTTGAAAACGCAAGTGTCGAAACTCTGATAGGGATAGTCACGTGAGGGAAATGACCACGGTCTTGGCGCATGGTCACATGAGTCAAGGGCTAGGTCCAGGAGGGATAGCATGTAAACAGGGCTTATCGGAGATCAGAAATACGAGAGGATAGTAAACTGTGACGTCAGGAGTTGCAAAACTCCGAAACTGGAAGTTCCGAAATAACTGAATTAAAGTTCGGACACCCGAAAAACCACAGATCCATACAGAACTCAGAAAACTTGTGAAGCCGAAATAACTTTCATTCTTGTTCGTATTAATTATGAATATTGTGGGATATTCATGAAGTTTAATGGCCTGACAATTTGAATTGGATTGCACAGTGTGTGTTCTTAATACAACAAAGGCCAAAACTCCAGACAATCGATGCCAAGTATGGAGTGGGGAAGAATGCCAATTATTCCTGAAATGGAAGATGATCAAGAAGGAAAGGATGTTAACCAAGGAGTCGAGGGATCGCACTCTAATGGGCATGGAAAAGAGATGGATAAGGAAGGACATATGATGAAAATCATTGAAGGATTACAAAGAGAGGCTAAGGAACGCCAAGCTGATAGCCGAAAGTTCATGAAAGTCAGAGATCGGCAAGGGAAATTAAACTTAAGATTCATGCAAAGTCTGGAAAGAATAGAGAAGAAACTTGAGAAAGGAAGAGACTCAAGTACGAGGGAGAGTCGCAGAACTCATGAGAAAAGAAGCAGGTCGAGGAGTGGTAGCCGACATCACATTCGCTCCCAAAGACATTCTGGTAGTAAGACAAA
>ML781479.1:94055-119309 GCA_009831015.1 Picea engelmannii | reverse complement strand
GATTGGTATGCTACAAATTGGTATCAGAGCGATTGGTACGCTACAAATCTACCCCAGCCAGTAAAAGCAAATCCAGAAAATGAAAGGGTAAGAATAAGGAGGACAAAAATACTTTACAAGGAGATAAAACCAAAACCTTGTCTGTTGATGATAGGGATAAGCGCAAACCTCGATACCCTTGTCTTATATGTGGTGATGATCACTACACGAAGGATTGTCCACAATGCACCGAGATCACTAAGTTCCTTCAAGGAGCCCCAAAACCACTTGCTTCGGCCATTTTGTCCCAACCCTTCCCCTCTCAACAACAGGCCCAATTGGTCATTCATGACCAACCTTCCCCTTCTACTACGTTCTATGTATTGATGTGTACTGATGATTCAAAGAAGAATGACATTGCACTCACCACTCGAGCCAAAGATTATTCTCCCTCTAAAAAGAAGGTTGATGATCTACCTCCTTCATTGGTACAACCCTCTCCTGTGACTCCACCTACCAACGGTCCTCTTCATCTCAAACGACCAAGCCTTGACACAATTCTTCGACCCCCTCCAAAGGGCGTCTTTCGGAAATCAGCTTTCAATCCTCATGCTCGTGCTGCCCAAAACTACAACATTGTTGAAGATCTGGCATTGTTGAAAGCTATCAGTGGAATTGACTCGACGGACACAAATTTAATAATTTTTGACTTGGAAGATCACATTCCATGGTTACCCCCTCAACTCGCGTTCCAAATCCAAGTGATTGTCTCTGAAAAAAACATTTGTAGAAACATCATCGATGAGGGTGCCTCGACGTGTGTCATGTCTGTTACCTGCTGGAAAGCCATCGACTCTCCCTCTTTGATTGAATCCCAGAACACTCTCAAAGCATTCAATGGTTCCAGTTTTAAGCCTTAAGGTGTCCTTCCTTCGTTGCCAATCATGCTAGAAGGCAAAATGGTCCAAGTCGAAGTGGAAGTCTTTGATGCTCCTCTTGATTACAATCTTCTGCTTGGCCATAGCTGGATCGATTCCATGCATGCAGTTGTGTCGACTCTTTTTCATGTTGTACATTTCCCACATCAAGGAAAGGTAGTCATCGTCAACCAATTAGCCTTATTTAACTTTGATACACATACTGGCAACATACCATTCATCACTAAAACCCCACCAGGTTACGAGAACGTCGGTGTAGGTCTTCTCAAAGACTCTTTGTTAATGGTTACTTTCCCCATTCCACTGCCCGATGTTCCACACTCATCCATTGCTTCAATCAACATGATATCCACCTCGATTCACGTAACCCCTGCGTCTCACGACCCATGGATGGTACCTGACCCTGGTGATCATCTTCGTTATGGTGACAAAATGACTTTAAGTCCGGTCGAATCTGCCTATCAGGCCATTCAATCGGCAACCCCTTCTATCCCCTCTCTTGGTGAGTTATCTCCAGATCCTTTTCGTGTCATTTTTCCCACAGATGAGATGATCATGTCTGTCATGGAAGACACCCCTTGGGACGATGGACATCACCGTTCCATCCTCTTCCTGGAGCAACATACCATCGAGAACTACCAATGGATCTCGACCCCATCGACCGTTTTTGTCATTTCAACCGTTCTTGAGTCCACACACGATGTGTTTTCTGAAGGGAACTTAAGCAATATCTCACCCAATATTCCCCTCGACATATCCATCAAACCTGGAATTTTTGAAAATGTGCATAGTGGAGCTTCGTGTTCCCCTGACGATATCATCACGTACACGTCACTTTTCAAAGATTTTCATGACGTCTTCGCCTGGAGCTACGAAGAAATGTCGGGTATCGACCTAGACATTGTGATACATGAGATCAAGACATACCCAGATGATAAACCTGTCCAGCAATGCCTTCGTCCAGTTCACCCACGTAAAGCGGTTGCTATCAAGCTTGAAGTCAAGAAACTTCTCAAAGCCGTCTTTATTTACCCGGTGGCCCTCACTGACTGGGTTTCCAAACTTGTCCCGATTGACAAGAAACAAGGCACGATTCATGTATGCATTGATTATAGGGATATTAACCAAGCTTGTCCTAAAGACAACTTTCCTAACCCCTTCATCGATCAGATTGTCGACGATTGTGCCGGAAGCGAAATCTTCTCTCTGATGGATGGTTTCTCCGGATATAATCAAATCAATATTGTTCCCAAGGATCAACACAAGACTGCTTTTATTTGTCCTTGGGGCACTTTCGCCTATCGGAAACTCCCTTTCGGTCTCAAGAACGCTAGCGCAACTTTTCAACGTGCTATGTCTTATGCCTTCCATGATATCAAGCACATCATGCAACCATATCTTGACAACTTACCCGCTCATTCCATGCACTGAGTCGATCATCCAATCCACCTCCGAGCCATTTTCGTCCGCTGTCGGTTTTACCATATACGCTTGAATCCTCACAAGTGCGTTTTTTGCGTGGAATCTAGCCAACTTCTAGGCTTTATTGTTTCACGTCAAGGGATCAAGGTAGATCCTTTAAAGGTCGAGGTGATCCTTAATCTCCCTCCTCCTTCTACACTTTTCCAGTTACAAAGTTTGCAAGGGAAAGAAAACTTTCTTCGTCATTTCATCCCAAACTACGCCGAGATAACTCGTGGAATTACGTGACTACTCAAAAAGGGATCTGAATTCGTATGGGATACCATCGCAAACAAAGCCTTCGAAGCTTTGAAACTATCCCTGACACGTGATCCGCTTCTCTTCCCCCCTGATTACAGTCGTGATTATTTCCTCTACCTCGCAGCCTCAGATTACACCATTGCTATGGTTCTCGTCCAAGAGGATGATTCTCATGACAAACATGTTATCTATTACTTGATTCAAAGTCTAATGCCTACCAAAACCAAGTATTTACATGTCGAAAAACTGGCCTTGGTAGCCGTCCAAGCAGTTCAATGTTTCCGGCACTATATCCTCTCTCGCAAGACTACCGTGATTTCTAACTACAACCCTATGCAACACATTCCCACACATCAATTTCTAGGGGGAAAATACTCCAAATGGATAGTTATACTCCAGGAGTTTGACTTGGAATTCGAACAAGCCAAGTCTAAGAATTCCTTAGTGTTTTCCAAGTTGATATGTGACTTTCCCTACTCTGAAACAGAAAATGTAGTAGCCGATTCATTACCTGATGAATCCCTTTTCCTCATTAGTTCTGGTGATCTTTGGTATGGCAGTATCATCATATATCTCCAAACCCAGAATTTCCGGCCCAATTTGTCTAGTACTGACTGGCATCGAATACGCTACCAAGCCCGTCAATATATTATCCTTGGGGATACCCTTTATCGCTGTGGGATTGACTCAGTTTTTTTACGCTGCCTCATGTTCGACGAAGCCGAGAAAGCCTTAAATGACTGCCATTCTGGAGCCTGTGGTGGTCATATGTCCGGGTATGATACTGCCCAGAAGATCTTATGAGCAGGGTATTTTTGGCCTTCTTTATTTAACGATTGCATAATCATCGTCCAAAAATGCCACGCTTGCCAGACCTATAACCATAAGATATGGTCACATCCCACACCTCTTCACCCTATGGTCTACATTGGTCCTTTTGCGAAATGGGGCATTGATTTCATGACATGTCAATCCCACTCGGCTGGGGGGCATGGATACATTATTGTAGCCATAGATTATTTTACGAAATGAGCCGAAGCGATGCCGACATTTGACAATACTGGAAAGACCGGAGCATTATTCATTTTCAATCACATCATGGCTCATTTTGGTGTTCCTTAGGCTATCGCCATTGATCACGGTAGCCACTTTAGAAACTTCATGATGTTCGAACTCACTGAAAAGTTGGGTCTTCGCCATGAAAACTCAACGCCCTATTACACACAAGCCAACGGCCAAGTCGAAGTGATTAACAAAGTTCTCATAACCATGATCCAATGAATGATAGTGATTCACAAAACAAGTTGGCATACAATGTTGTTTTCAACATTGTGGGCTTACAAGACATCTGTTAAGTCCTCTACTAGGTTTACACCTTTTTGGTTAGTCTATTGTTTGGAAGCCATTCTCTCAATCGAATGTGAGATACCCTCTTTAAAACTAGTTGTTGAACTCCTACCAAACACTTCGGCTGAGGAGGAATGTCTATTGTATCTTATGAAATTATATGAAACTCAACGCGATGCTACCCTAGTCATAGAAGCCCAGAAGAAACATGTCAAGGCCCAATATGACAAACATGTCAAGCCTTGAGTTTTCTTCGAAGGAGATCTGGTTCTCCTCTACGAACAAGATTGAGATATGCTAGGAGCTAGAAAGTTTGAAGCCATGTGGCAAGGTCCTTATATCGTTAGACGAGTTTTGGAGAAAGGAGCTTATGAGATAGTAGATTACGATGGTATCCCTTTGAGTGAACCCAGAAATGGGTTGTACTTGAAGAAGTGCTATGCATAAGATCACCTATGCACAAGTACCTGTATTTTTATTCTATCATACTTCTTATGTGTTACTATAGTTTTCTTTTGTCGTTATCTGGTCTCTGCCCTTATGTGATGTTGTGTTTGATTTCCAGATGTTGGAGTCTTCTCTACCCTACTTTGGATTCATTGATGGTGCTAGCCGTAGTACTCAGAACCTTGCTTCCGCTACATGGGCAATTTACGCCCCTACAAACGAACTTGTCTCTTTATGAGGTGTGTGCCTCGGTTGTGCGACCAACAATAATGCAGAGTATAGAATCGTTATTGAATTGTTGATTGATGCTATCTCGCTCGATATCCGTCACTTGGTTGTGTGACTCAATTCGCAGCTCTTAGTACTATAGTTAAGTAATGTCTATGCTATTCGAAATCCTACTTTGTTACAGGTGTATTTGCGAATTGGGCTCTTGGAACATTATTTTGATTATATTGAATATCAACATATTCCTAGATGTCTAAATACATTAACTGAAAAATTAGCTAACTATGTATTAGACAGACATTTGGGTCATTTATAAATCAATCACATCAAATTTCACACAACACAAGATCAACCGGTAGAAGCTGTATGTATATATAACAATCAAAACGTTTTTACAAGAAGGTTTTGTCCGAGGACCAAAATTTCAAAATATGAAGCTCATATCTTCTACAAAGAGACGTCATGGATGACGTTCACGGTAACACAGGACTGCCCGCACAACCCTACGAAGAAGTTGGCCAATGGACTCTGACACTCCCACCATATGACACTGATAACGTCATGGAACCTCTCCAAGAGGCATGTCTGGAACGTCTACTGTCAAACCCTCTAAATTTTGTTCCACTGCTTCATAATCTTCAGCGTCCCATCATGGCACTGGAGCCACCTCTCCTCATCACTGAATAGGAGAAGTACCAGGTGGTTGATAAGGCCCCACGTCTATGTCATTAAAAAAGAAGTTTTGTAATTAGACCTTGGATGAACATAAAAGCATGTTCATATGATAAAATTCACAAAAAACATTGAAAAAGTAAAAAATGTGTACTTCTTACCAAGATCCCCCCACTGAGCACCCTCGGGCAGGGCCAAGTCCAGATCTCCTCGGAAGTCCAACCCGACATAGGCATAATCATCAACCATCAACATCTGTGGTCACAACCAGTCGAAGAAGGCATCATTGTATTTGATGATTGGTCCAGCTACGTGTCGGGCCATGAGGTGACACGACTTCAGCATTCTTGGATCCTCTAGAGCCGGTAAACCCCACTCAACCTGCAACCTAAGCAAGGGAACCCTCTCAAGAAAGAAGGACATCAACAATGACCTGTACCTGAATTGCTTCAGGTCACCTCTCTTGCATTTGGTCAACTGCCTCTTCATGCTACGAAGGACTGAATCTGCCCAGTTAAAGACCCGAGCCTCAGTACACTCTATGGCATACTAAAATTAGCTCTAGAGAGCCATATGAGGAGAAGTGCTCCCAGCCATATGAGCAATGGTGAACAAAATAGTGCGAAGGGGCAAATGTTGCACCCCCCAAATGGCCACCTTTCCTTTTCTCCTTTCCGCCTCTGGAACATAGTACAAATGACAATATTCACTCATAGGCAACCCAACACCTTTGCTACCAGTCAAGATAGCGTGGTACCCATGCCGTGACATTCCTTTCAAGAAATAAACATCCTCGATATCCAAGGACAGTGTGTGGACCCCTACATGGAAAAATTGTTGGTCCATGTCCCACATATGCACAAGGTACTCCAATAGCCTGACTTGGGCCCTCATACCCAGGATACGAAAGAATTTCAGTGGACCACAGTCTCACAAAGCGGCAATGGTGCCCGGGTTAATCCTGGCAATAGTATCATATTATTCATGCTCTCTTTCATGCAATTCCAAAACCATGGTGATAGCCAAATGCCTACATAAGACACATAAGAAGGTCAACAACTCTCTTCAACACTTGGTATCTTTTTCATTGAGCAAACTTCAAAGAATTTTTTCACTTTGCGGTTCTCGCAGGTGCCTTTGGGGCCACCTGCGAGAATGATGCATTCTCGCAGGTCCCATGTGGATAGCCTGTGAGAATGGTTGAGCGCAATTTTAACCCCTAAAACAAACTCAAAAACATGAATTTTACCAATGAAAATGAAAAATTGAACCATGAAAAGATAAAAGACAAGGATCTTACCTTACTACCAGAGACGGTTCATCGAATGGATGCTCGTACCTCCCGCAATCGAGCACTGAAATTCAAGAGAAAAAGAGGGGTTTTGCGCTAAAATATTGCCAAAGTTACAATGACTATGGTAAAAAGAACTTTTACCCCCTTTATATTCACTTTTACCATTTTTGTTGGGTTTTTATAATTATTTTATTTATTAAACCTAATGCCTAATACCCTTGTGAGTGCAGCTTTTGCAGGCATGACAACTTCGACATTTATGCACTGGGATACAGATATTTCTTCTTTTTTCATCGCATGATTGAGTTGTTTTTATGGTTTTTTGCACAAAACCTCGAGCTTGGTCTTTGTCCGTTATCACGCTCGAAAATACATGAGAACATGATAGAGTGCACTTTTATCACTTTTTCAGGCTCGACAAGGTTACACAAAAAAGGAACCCCCTAGAGTCCACTTTAAGCTCTTTTCAGACTCTCTAAACATGAAAAGATCACCGAGTGACCTTGCTATTTTCACGCTCGTTAAAGTATTTGAAGAAAGCATCTATTGGGCGATAATTTATCTCTTTTTCGGTCTCATCAGACTATTTTATGAAAAAGGAACTAAGAGAGTCCTCTTTTAAGTGTTTTTCCAGACTCTATAATCATGAAAAACCTTCGAGTTTTCTATCTTTGGACTCGTTAAACAAACATCGACAGACCCGTAATGGGACCGAACCACTCCTTCGTAGGGTTCGTTAAACATACTCCGAAGGACTCATCTGAAGGATGAGCTTACATCAACAAGCATATGTTATCCTCCTCAAGATTGTGTAAAAATAAAGAGGTACTTGCCACAAATGGTGGGGGAAAATTTAGGAAAGGGATGTGTTTTCGTATTCATACTATTGGCAGTAAGTGTCACTTTTGAACATGACACCCCCTTATTCGTTATCTCAAGCCGGTTTGGGAAATCCATTTGTCTCTCATTTGATTTGTTATAAGGTCATATCTTGAGTCATCTCTGAGTCAATACTACCAAATCATTGGTCGTGTCATTCATATGTTCAAGAGAAGTTCATCTAAAACCTCTATTGACTCAGCCATCTGCAGTTGTCCATTCTCTCCATGTCAGCCTTCCCTGTGTCCAGTCCAACTTACATCATACTCTGTTTCACCTTCTAAATATTTTACTCATTTCGTGTCATTGATGGGGGATACATCAAGGCCCTCCTGTGACGAGTTTTGTTCCATCGACTCCAGCTCATTATCCAGAAACAAAACTTAGAAATTCTTTGGTACCTTGGAACTTGCATGCCTCAATGGCAGGTTTCCTCGCTTTCGATAGTGGGTTTTCATCATTGACCCTTGATCGGACGATTCCATCAGATGTTCAACCTCAACTCATTTATTCACATTCGGTGGATTGTATTAGTGTACCTTGGGAGTCATTGACATTAATGGTGATTTCTCTCGCACTTGTTAACGGTTTCATCAATGATTGCTAATCAAGTGGTTTCTACCATGTTCAACTTCAGCTTATGTAATCACATGGCTAGATTCATACTTTTAGGTAACAGGATTGAAGACCTTGGGTCCCATCTCTTTGGTCCAGGTTGCGATGGAATATGTATAATTTGCTAACACATAGATCCACTTTGTATGTCTCGTGGCTATGTCATCTTAATTTGATTCTTCTTGCATAGATCCACAGTGTATCCTTGGTGGCTATGGGATGTTTTGAAGGTATGGATCCACAGTGTATGATTGGTGGCCATGACCTATGTTTATAATGTCATCATTCTATGATCTGAGTATGGGAATGCCTACCTTAGAACTAGTATGATATTCTGCAGATGCTTGGTTGTTCACAAGTTTCTGATTAGGTGTGATCTTGGTTTCTGACACACACACGCAGTTTACAAAGTATTTTATCTATCACTGATTCCGGCCTCATACTTTGGGGGGAATTCTATTACCCATAATTTTGGCCATCTTGATGGTGTATTGATGATGGTGTACTCAGACTCCTAACAAGAACTTTCTCCTAAGAAAAGTGGTATTCATTTCCTTCCAGAAAACATATTTTTAAAGAGAGTTTGCAGGCTGCTTATAGCCTAGGGTGTGAGAATGACCCATTCTCATAGGCCACCTTTAGCTAGGGTGTGAACACAATAGTTCTATCATTCCTTTTGCATGAACACATATATATGTATATACAGTTGTTCATAGATGTATAGCCATATTTAATGATTAATAGGAACATACAATAGTTCTGTTATTTATGTATATATGAGCACACACACACACACACACACATATATATACCATCATCACATTTACATTAAAACAATATAGTATCCTTGAACTATAATAAACCATCACATTCCTAGCCAATAATAATCAAACGTAATATTGACAAAGAATGCAAGTCAAGATACATATTTGAAACCTAATGTTGGAATACAAATGGAACAACCACGTTCCACCCAACTGTAGAACAGAACATCCAAGTTCACTTGCCTTGTTCACCCCCTAGCCTGACCATGAGTCCATAAGGGAAACCTGAAACAATCCTCCTTAGCTATAGTCACCATCCAGAGATAAGAAATTCCTTTGCCTCACACTAACAGTGTTCATAACAACAAATAGTTTATTTTCTCCAACATACTAAGCAACGTCTTGCCTCCTCCATATGTTGTTTTTATATGCATCTGTTGGGCCCGATATATGATCAATTTTATGATAGTTATAGACACTTTTTCCGAATGTACATATGCGTTTTTCATGTTTTGGAAAATCTTTTTGAAGAATTTTGTGCTAAAACGGTATGATCTACACAAGTTATGTATGATTTGTGTTTGATGTCAATATTGAGTATAGTTCATCATGTTTTACCTTACCAAGGATCCAATTCAGGTTTTTTGGTGTTACAGGGAAAAAACGCATCACGTTTTTGCTTCCGGCACTCAGTCCGACACTCCCTCTAGTACTCGATCTGGTACCTAGTTTGACACTTCGTCCAGCACTGCGTCTTGCACAAAAACGGTGGGCGATTTGGCGGTTATGGTATTGGAGGCCAGTGGTGGGCGAATCAAGAACATGGGTTTTTCTCATGCTTTCCCCCTCTAGCTACTAAACCCTTGACAACCCAATTTAAGTTGTTAAGTAGGGCGATTATTGGCTCGCTCTATTTCGACAATTATGACACCATTAATGTAATTTGCTGATTTTAGAAGTGGTTCGACCCTCCTGTGGTCAACCACTTGGTATGTAAATATTATAAATACCACCATAGTGGTCATATAGAAGTGAAGCAATAGAAGAATCAGTGTGATAGGGACAAACATGATTTTACTTTGTTTTGCCAGATTATATAGAAACTGCATTTTTGAGTTTTCATGGTGAAATTGAATTGCTAAGTTCATGGTGTGCTTTTAGGAAGTGACCATGACCTACTGGGTGACCCACCAACAGTCTGGTAACTCTTCTTTAAGTTGTTTATGTACTTTATAGTTTAGTTGTCTCGTTTTATTTCCTGTACATGTATTATTATTTTGTTAATTAATTTGTTGTTTTAGTTTAATTGTCTTAACTCTGTTTTGCAGGTTAGTATGAAGGCTTGTGTTAGATTGCGTTGATTTTGTAGTTAGGAATGAATTTGAAAATTCATAGACTAACCCCATGTGCAATTAGATATTAGATTATGTTTTATTTATGATTTTAGAATTAAATTTAAAACAGAGTAGAATAGAGTTTTAATTTGAGTTTTCTTTAACAAGGATTTGATGGATGGATAGGATTAATTTCAGTTTTTAATTATAGATTGCTTTTTCCATTTTTATGTATATCTTGCTTAATTAGTTGTTGCTTAATGTATTTGGTAGTTTACTTTTTAATGTCATGTTTTAATTTCTATTCTTAAGCATTTTCCTTATTGCGGTTTGAATTGTTAAGATAGATATAGCATAGTTTCATTTTATGTACTTTCTTTTCTAGAATTAGATTGCAATTATATTTCTTAGTTAATGATTGAATTTAATTATGAAGTTTGTTTACATAGCATAGAAGTACAATTAAAATCTCATTATATTGTTGATGGTTAATAATTCATGAACATGCAGGGTAATTAACATTGTTTCTGTAATGGATAAATTCTCATTGGATTGTTTAATCCATACCTTTCACTTTTCTATTGAGATCAGTGTTGATCTTATACCACTTGAATTATCCTTTGTTTTCAAGTGCCATTGAGATATTATCAAACACCAGAGATATTCACACAACCACCAACATTATATTTGAGTTGTCATAGGTTAAAACATAGTTTCCTACTTTCGTATATCAGAACATATAGTTTCTCGCTTTCATAGATAGTTTTATTGATGTTGTAGGGTAGATAGTCTTTTTCTTTGATAGGCTAAAGAGCAGTTTGCTTATCATAGATCAAAGGTTAGTTGTTAGTTCTTCCTTCTTTCAATTAAATAGATTTCCTTTTATGAATTACAAATAGTTTTGAAGTTTGAATTAAGAATATAGTTCACTTGCCTCTTAGATTAGATAGTTGTTCAATGAGAAGTTTTAATTAGATTCCTTGTAGTATAAGTTATCTTAGAGTAGTTAGTTGTTTACTTTCTTTAATAGGTTAGCTAGTTGTTTTACTTACCTGTTTACTTGATTTACTAGAATAATTGCTTGCTTGTTTATTTACTTGTTTTCATAGGGTAGTTTCTCATTGAATTTAGGTAGGCAAGTTAAGTAGTATGCTTTTCTTATTTACTTATTGTTATGCTTCAAATAGTTTGCTTTTGCTTATTTCTTATTGTTATGAACTAGTTTGATTTATATAGGGTTCTTACTTGCTTTATTAGAACTATCCTTTGATCCTTGATCCAAAAGTACTTAGGTTGCATAGTTTCAAGTTTCTTAGTAGGGTTTGCTCATTAGATAGGTTTGCTTGAATAGATTATCCTTAGATAGCTACCTTCCTTAGTTAGACTATACTACTACCAACCCTTCTACCTATGGCATATATTTTGCTACAACTCTAAGTTTACTTACCTCGGGTTGACAATTTAATTGAGGGTTTTTAGTGTGTTTTTAGTCCATATATAACACCCATGATTTTTAGCGTCGTTGTTGGTGAGTTGTGTTAAGGTAAGAAATAGTTAGGAAATAGACCATTCCTAGAACTTAGCATTAGATTGGTGGTGGGGGAACTTTAAGATGAGAGGTAAGAACCCGCGCATCTGCTATTGTAGGCTCCCCCAAACCCAATGGTAGTTTTTATTTTTGTTTTTGTTTACTTTCGTGAATAGACCTAGAAACCAAATGGTATCTTTTTCTTTTGTTTTTTCTTTCTTTCATGAATAGACCTAGAGACTCAAAAGGGAGATACATTAAATATAAATCATACCTTTCAACCAAGGTTCCTTCTGATCTTTTTGGGGGAAGGGACATTCCACTTATAAAATCTACGGACCGATACCGAAAAATAGGAGCTAGCTCAACTCAAAGAGCTAAAATAGTCTCTGAAGAGACTAGCACAGGGAGCACTAAAGAACAAGAAATTGAAGCATCAATCATATTGGGACAGGAGACAAGACCACTTGAGCCTTCCACAAAACCAAACAATACAAACTTTTCTTTTAGACCACCACCGGGAGATCCTAATTTTGAAGACATCATAGACCCTGGACAGGTGAATCTTTTGTTTGGTAGTTCAGGCAATGTAATTATCTCTCAAACTGACACAGAAAATTTGGCACCAAAAGTTTCAACTAGCTCGAGTAGAGTCCCAGATATCCAATCAGTAGGAATACCTTGCCATCAAAGGGAAACCTTGTTCTCTTCAAAGATAAAACCACCTAGGTACTCTCTTTTTGGAAACCAAACCAATATGGATGATCAGGAAGACCATCACAATGTAAGACATGGGGAGGAAGAAGAAACTGGAAACCAAATGGAAACTACCTTCAAGTTTCTGATTTTGGACACCACTCCAAATGTCAACATGAAGAATATTCCTCTCTCAACACTACCTACCGTTTAGGGTAAAAACAATGAAGATCCAAACACCTTCCTATTTGAATTTGAAATCTTCTATAGGAGCTACAACTGCATACAAGATGCCCAGAAAATAAAACTCTTTCCTGCCACCCTCAAAGACTTTGCACTAACATGGTTCATGGGGTTGGGAGAATCTAGTATTACGTCTTGGGAAGCCATGAAAGACATATTTCTTAAGAATTAACAAGACTACTACAAGACCAAAGAGTCTCGTAATGACATCTTTAAGATCCAACAGTTAGAAGACGAGACCCTCGAAGATTATATGGAAAGATTTAGTTATATCTCCTAGAAGTCAAAATACCATGACCTCCCAGAGGATGCAATTAGGGATATTTTCCTTAAGGGAATTTCAGAAGAATATCTAGATATGATTAACCTGATGGAATCATGTGACATATCCCATAAACCATTTTCTGAGATATGTGAAATGTGTAAAAATTACTCAAGGAGTAGAGCCAAAACAGGAAAGAATGTTCGGGACCCTTACAATAGAAACTTAAATACAATTAGTTCGGGTGGTATCACGAGAGCAGAGATAGGGAAACGTTTAGAAAACTTCAAGACAAACATATTAAGAATAATAGGTTCCCAGTTGGATACCCTTAAAATAAAAAAGAGACAAGAGGAGAAAAATGAAACAATGAACATATATCACCCAAGATGCGGGAGGAAGAATTCTTCAAGGGAATGCCCATTAGATAACATTTCAGTTTGTGGCTTCTATACAAAAGACCATGTGACTGAAAAATGTCCATCATTGCCCGGTTTATTAGCCATCTATAGGAGTGGAGATCCTGGGGAGTCTTCTTATGAACCTAGGAGGCCATGGCAGCCTAATAACTAGCTCACATACCCAGATCTACAATATCAAGTTCCACCCTATTATCAACAACAATAGTGGAACTCACCAGGTTGGAAAAACTGGTCTACTCAGTACCAACATCCTTGGTTTCAAGTATGGAGAGGAGGAAATAACCAAGGAAACCCTCAAGCTCCACCTATCCCTATGTCCAACCATCATTATCCTCAGTTCCCACCAAACACTCCAAAACTTCTTCTAGGTTTTGTTCCACCACATTTACTTCCTATTCAAAAAAACAACCGCTACAATACCAAAATGAAAGATCCCTAAGACCAACACTAATATCAGCACAACCAGTGTCGAATCCCAATAATAATCCCCCTCAACCTCTTCACAATGTTGATATGCAGGCCTTCCCGACATATGTTATTACTTTTGCTCCATTACAGGAAATTTAACTAAGATTGGGAAACGTTCTGGAGAGGCAGAGACCTTCAGTAGTCATCCAGGTAGAAGAATAAGAAGAAACCACCAAACAACCCACGGATGACACTAGGTGGGAAGATGTTATTATCCCTAATAATCAATAACCAAGTCTTCCCCAAAATGAACCTTCACAAATTATGAAGCTCCCTCGTTATATAGACCAATTGGTAATCGAGAAACCTACCACCTAACCTGAATTTGACATTTTGAATGAATTGAAAAATATTTGTGTCAATATTCCCCTACTTCAAGCCATTAAAGACATTTCAATCTATAGTAAGGTAGTCAAATAATTGTGTATTAAGAAACTAGCCAGGAAGCAAAAGGACCCCCCTACAGTACAGTTGATAGGAAGACTTTCCGAATACATATCAGAGCAGCCAAAACTAGAAAAATATGGTAACCCAGGAAACCCCGTAGTGACCATAAACATTAATGAGGTATCCATTGGAAACACTATCATAGACCTAGGGGAAGCCATCAATGTTATGACCACTACTACCTTGGAACAATTACAGTTACAACCTCTTCTTCAGCCTACCCCAACCATTTTTGAATTAGCAGATAAGACTAGGGTTATACTTGAAGGAATTTTAGATGATATCATGGTTAATTTAGCCTCATGGGAGTACCTAGTATATTTTCTTGTCATTCACTCAAAGGATCCTGCCAAAGGCCATCCCATCATTTTGGGAATACCTTGGCTAGCCAGAACCAGTGCATTTATTGGTTATAGAGAAGGGGAAATGACCATCTTGAATGATCTCTCTATCCAGAAGCTCACCATTTACCCTCCAACTCAACCTATAATGGACAATATATGGTTTCTTGAATTTCCATATGAGAACAAGGACTGAGAAGAACCCATATTTCCAAGTGACCATGCATGGGCACTTTAGGAGCACACAATAGAAAATGTGCTAAACCAGTTTATTTATGTTATCACATGTGTGGATTTTCCGCAGTATTTTCCCCAATTTGAATACATTTTTGGGGAAGAATTTCAAGAACAATTAGACCCATCCATTTTCTCTTCGACATCTTTATTTTCGATATAGATGAGTCTTCTATGTCTTACACTATTCCCTACGATATTAGTCCAAGAATTTTTTTACATATAAACTTTGGGCTAGATGCAGACCAACATAAACAGTTAGTAGATATCCTTAAATAATAGTCAGGAGAATTTTCCTGGGAATACACTGACAAGAAGGGTATACACCCTGACACATGCATCCATCACATATATACCCAGGGGGAAGTAACACCTGTTAGGAAACCCCATAGAAGGATGAACCCAACACTCAAAGACATAGTCAAGGAGGAGATCCAAAAGTTGTTAAATGTCAGATTTATCTATCCCATCTCTGAGAGTAAGTGGGTATCTCCGCTTATAGTGGTTCCAAAGAAAGTGACCAGGAAATGGAGGATTTGTGTTGATTTCCGGGAACTCAACAAAGCCACTCTCAAAGACTACTTTCTTCTTCCTTTCATTGACCAAGTTCTAGATACCTTGTCTGGCAAGAAGTATTTTTCCTTTCTAGATGGGTACAGTGGGTACAACTAGATTCTTATAGCACCCGAGGACCAGGAAAATACTACCTTTACTTGTCCTTGGGTCACCTATGCCTATAGGGTCTTACCATTTTGATTGTGTAATTCTCTTGCCACATTTCAACGAGCAATATTAGGGATATTTGTTGATTTTATTCATGATTGTGTGGAGGTCTACATGGATGAATTCACATTCTATGGTAACACTTACCAAGAATCCTTAGACAACTTAGAAAAAATCCTCATTAGATTCCAAGAAATGAACCTATCTCTAAGTCATGAAAAATGCAAAATGTTGTTAACTGAAGGAGTGGTTCTAGGACATCATGTTTCTTCTGAAGGGATAAAAGTCGATCCTGCAAAGATTGAGGTCATAATCAGACTTCCACCCCCAAAGACTCAGAAAGAGGTGAGAATATTTCTTGGACATGCCGGATATTACCAGCGGTTTATTGAAAATTTTACAAAGATTGTTGCACCTATGTTTGGATTATTAATAAAAGATGTTGATTTTGTTTGGACTGAGCAGTGTCAAACTGGCTTTGAAACCCTAAAATCTAAGCTGTCTGTGGCACTAGTTCTTAGAGGGACCAATTGGACTCTCCCAATTCATATATCCACCGATTCCTCTGACATTGCAATAGGATGGGTATTAGGGCAGAAAGAGGACCAGTAGTCCTATGCCATTTATTTTGAGAGAAAGAACTTGTCCCCTATGGAGTTAAACTACACAGTCACCGAGAAAGAATTATTGGAAATTGTTCATGCTATTAACAAGTTTCATCATTATATTACATGTTATGAAGTATTCATACATACAGATCATTCTACCATTAGATTTCTCATTAACAAACCCATAACTAATTGACGCAAACCCCTGACCCTCAGGTCGAGATCCATGTAGGATCGATCTCCACAACTGTACTAAGCTGGAAAATCTCAGTGGATTCTCGCTGGAACCCAAATGATCCATAGGTCCTTCGGAAACCCCACCTATAAGGACAAGCACAAGGTGCAAGCTTCACCTCCTCCAAGTGACGACTTCGCTATGACCTCGAGCCAAGCCAAATAGGCACCTTTCGCATTTCACGACTTCGAGGTTTTCAACGCAAAGTGCCCGGCTCCTTGTCTTCATAATTTCTGAAATGTCAGACCCTAAAAGGTTCTAATGGCTCCTTGTCTCCTCCCTTAAACCTTCTCCATGTGACCCGGTCCTATGACCTGGTTCTATTCCTCCGAATGCTTTCGGGGTTTCACGATTTCACGAGTTGGGACTCCCTGTCTCACGACTCCTTCACTCTCGAACTCCCAATTGCCAAAATGTTGAAAAGGACCTAACGTCTTTGGCTCCTCCCTTAGCCTACGTCCACATGACCACCATTCTGTGACCATGTGCTTAATGTCAAAGCGCTACCGGATTTTCACGATTCGGGGAATCACGATGCAAGCATTCCTCCTTTCTCTTTCGAATCCCTGGTCCACGAAATGTCAAAATCTCTCTGCTGAGAGATCAATAGCGCAGGTCTTTCTATATCCGAAGACCACAATCTAACTGGATCGGTGGCTTGAAATATCTTAGGGCTTTTCCTGAAACCTTGACCGCTTACCACGTGTCCTCCTGTAGACGGTCACGATGCTTTCAGGATTTTTCTGTGCACCTCATAGGGACTAAATCCTGTGCATGTATCCTTGATCTAGCGACTCTCAGGCCACTGTGCTCCAGATCCAACGGCTAGCGTGATTTCATGATTTTGACAATTGAAAGTATGGGATACGACCTTCTTTTCTCCTCCAACCCTCGATTCCCGAATGTGTGGATATCCAAGGGTTAAACCCCCTGCACCTTCACCTAATCCAACGGTTGTTAGGTATTGGCATTAGATCTAATGGTTTAGATCTATCCTCCTTGCACTCTCTCCTCCTGTATGCCTGGATGTAGATTCAATGGTCCAAATCTTTCCCCCCAGTGCCGATCCAACGACGGTTGTGCTCCTACTCCCGTGTTTGTGCCTCTTCCCTTCCCTTGGAAGAAATTCAACACTCAAAAGTCTCAGCCTTCGATGCTTCCCTTGCAATCCCAGTTCCTTTGGGTCCCGTATGTGTTATTGAAACGCTTCCCCTATTGAGCTTAGTCAACTCAGAAACCTCGAAAGGTTTCTCGACCTTCTGCTCCTTTCATCTGTTTCTCTATGTGAAAAGGCATTTTTCCTCTTGAGCTTTAGGACTTAGAAAAAGTCCACCCTCGCACACTCCTTGTGTTGCTAAGATTTCCTCAATATCAGATCCAAAGTATTTCTTGAAAAGAAATGCTTCACGCCCTCTTGGTGTTCCTTTGCTCAATGCAAACCTTCCAGAGCCCACGGAGTATTCAGTAACTCTGGTTTCCTTTGAACTCGACACTTCCCTTTACTCATCACTCGAAAGAGAGTTCTTCTTGGTGCGTTCTATGCACTCACCCAATTCCCTCTTGGTAGATCTCTACAGAACCTACAGTAGTTCTATCTTCCCTCGAAAGAGAGTTCCTCTTGTGCACTCCTTGCACTCGCTTGATGCCCTCCTAACAAATATCTATAGAACCTCAGACATTCTGTCTTCCCTCTCTGTGCTCTCCTCTGCACAGTTTCTCCTTCAAGATGTTCAATGATCCTGGGGTTTTTCATTTGAGTCCAAGATTTCCTATGGTGCGCCCTCCTGGCACATCTCTGTCTAAATTCTGCAAAATTCAGAAGTGCACTCTATGCAATGGATTATAAAACCACAGTTTTCTGGCATGCAACCTCTTGCATGAAGCCACAAAGAACCAGACCTGGAATCAAAGAACCCAACAGACAACAATTTCTGTCTTCAACCTGCAAATGCATACAAACATACATTTACAGCATATCATAAGCACATAAATACATTCATTTAATTACTCAGAATAACATGCAGGAAAAACTACTCTATGTTTGTATTAATAAAAATGCCTCTTTACAAATGTGCTCAAGCTCTAACTACAATATAGTCATGGCTTCTTCTCTTCTCCCTATTTTCTCTATTCTTCCCCTGCTTCTTTTTTTTTAAAACAAAAAAAAGATCTCTTTACAAAAGGGGGCTCCTCGAGCGCTTCCCTCCATCCTCACCAACTCTCATTAATTACAATGAATTACATTGAATGGGCCATCTAATATGAATTGGACTTATATCTCCATAAACCTGACAGCCATTAAGGCGACACCAACTACAACATGCTCTAAGGCATGGCTTTGGCTCTACCAGCCTTACAAACATTTAATACACTAAATTCAAATTTGAAATTTGAAAGTGAGAGGGTTGCACCTCTCCTCTCCATTGAACACGTGTTGGGTGTGCTGGTTGGCTGGCACTTGATGACGTTGGAGTGATGCTCCTGCATCATACTCCTCAGCTGCAAAAATTATGAGCTCCTACTCATGAGCTTCCCAACACCACTGTTGAAATCCACCTGGATCCCAAACAGTTCTATGGAGCTGTCCATCTGCTCCACTGCTTTGCTACTGTTACTGCATATGTTTCCCTGTTGCTATGGTGGGTTCTCCTCTGCTCAGCTCCTCCTCTCTGGCAGTTTCCACTGCTGAACTCAACATCAACCTTCTAATCTTCTCAATCTCCTCAACCAGCTTCTCCCATGGATGGCTTTCCTTTTATAGCATGCTCCGCTGCACTTCTTCCATACAAATGGGTAGATCATCCCAATCCCCCAAACTATCTTCTCCCTCTGTGGCCTCAACTTGCTACCCTACTGCAAAATTCAACTCTGTAGTCTTATCTTCTTGACTGATCTGCTATTCAGTCATCTTCTCTGATAGACTTGCTTCTGCCATTTCGCCTTGTGGTGGTTGAATTCTAGCTTCCTCTAGGTGCTCCTCAGACTGGAATTCTCCTTCATCTTCTGCTGCATGCCTCAACACTGCAATCATCATCTGTTCAGCTCCTGTTGTGAGGGAAATCCCCTTACAGACTAGCAAATAGGTTTATCTTATGCATGCAGCTATGACCAAAAGAAATCTACTTTCTACCTTCATCCCCAGACTTAAATTCCATTCCTTTTCAACAAATACATGGTTTAGACCAACATACCTTATTTTGAATGTTCGATGTCGATCCTCCTTCATGCTTGATCACTTGTTGGGAACTATCCTCTCAAGATTGACCTGTGTACAAAACACGAAACAAACTACACATTCATTTTACCTATAGACTAATGGGTTAGATCTTCAAACATATATTTACTGATCTATGAAGAACTCATATATTGGGATGGGAAAAGAAATTCTTTCTTATTAAATTTGAATGAATCAACTTACAAATGTCGAGACCGGCCACTGCTCTACGAATCCTGATCTTGGGCTCCTCTTACAAATGTCCTCCAACTTCTTTTCTTTGTATATATTCTTGCACAAGGATGGCTAAAGGGTCGAGATAATAGGAATATGCAATTGGGCAGAGTTTCTTTACTCTCTTTTTCCATCCTCCAAATGGGACCCCTAGCCCTTCTTTTATAGGCTAGAAGAATCTAGGTATTTGGATGAACCCTCAGCCATGCATGGCCAAGAGTTTCAGTTAACTCACCCAGAGTTGTGTGTTTCGTCGACAACTTTCCTATTTTCGTGCTTTTGTCGGTCCATGCAGGTTGTTTTAGGTCAGCTAGCATGTACACACATGTAGTAATGGAGTAGGGCACGTGGGCCCTTATAAAAGAGGTTTTTTAAAGAGTTGTTCAGCAGTGTTTTGGCAAAGAAGGGATCTGAGATGGCCTGATGCCTAGGTAAGCATGTATGGTGCAAATTAGGGTTATAACAGATGCCCCCTAATGTGTGAGGTCATAAGAGAGTCTAATGGATGAAATACATTACTAATATTTACTGATGTGTCGAACAAGCAAGCCTAGGGACCAGGAATTGGGAGGCGTCGTCTGCAAAATAACAAATGTCTCACCGAGGCGGGCATACCCATGCTCGGGATAAAATAGAATCATGGCTACCAATCAAATACACTGTAGATCCATCTTGAATAACTATATAAAGTGTAGCCGAGAACAATACACAGCGGAGCTACATCTCGAAATCAAAGAGATATACATATAGAGTATCCATCTTCTGGAAGCTGATACAGCCTGATGGCCGGAGATGAGATCTTCAGAGCTCGAGCAACTACTTCAAAATATTCAAAACTCGGGTAGGAGTGTAATATGAGTGTACGACTGCACTACCTAGAGGTCTTTGATGGCTCATCAGTCATGTACTTGATGATCAGACTGAAGGCTTCATTGATTTTGAACAAGGACTTGATTGGACATTCAGGATGGCCGGGTATGAGGGAAAGAGACAAATTGCAGAGGGGCCGACTCAGGCTTGGTAGAAACTTCCCTTGGACAACATCATAACAAATGATGAAACTTAGGAATCATGGAATTAATCATAAGCTTACGAAGCAGGAGGAAGCACAAACTCTCCATATGTTTGGAAGAATAACCAAACGTGGGAGGACACAACTCTATGTAGCGAGAACAACTTCCTAAGGTCCTACTACATCCCAAAGCTTGATGAACAAACAGACAGATGTGCTTTATCCAAGGGAAACTCATTATGCTACCAATAAAGAAAATACTTTTCCCTTCCTCCTTTTGGGGTATATTTTATTTTTTTGTCTTTTTCAATAATTGTGGAAAAAAAGAATAAAGGAATGTTACATTACAATGGAGGAATGAGTGTGACAAACGTACAAGCTCAAGGCATAAGGACAATACTAATGTTCAGAATAATGATACTCGAGAAAAATCCTCCAGGGGCCAAGGGTGTTAAGACGCAGAAGAAAAGTGCTACAAGGATGGCGTATAAGGTATGCAAATGCGGTTAACAAAACACACAATGGTAACATCCTTCGATGTAAGTTTAACTAGCCCAGAGAAGGTAAGCTCGGTGGTTTTTCATATTTAGAGAGCCTGAAAAAACATAAAATGAGACTCCATTGGGGTACCTTTTTCGAAGATAGTCTAGTCGGTTCGAAAAAGGGGTAAACTAGCACCGACAAGACATCTATTCAAAACCATTTTAACGAGTGTGTAAGGACAAGATCACTCGGCCATTTTTTCATTTTTAAGGAGTCTGAAAAAAGATTAACTATGGACTCCATCATGAATGTTCTTCTAGACCAGTTTAACGAGTGTGAAAGAATAAGGTCACTCGACGATCTTTTCAATTTTAGGGAGTCTAAAAAGAGCTTAACTATGGACTCCGTGGGGGTTCCTTCTTCATAAGTTTAGTCCCTCAGGCCCGAAAAAGGGATAAAATTATACCTGAGAGTACTCTTCTAAAGAACTGAAGTTCAATAGAGTATACCTTTGTTCGTATAGTTGATCGTCTGGACCGAAAAAGGGGTAAACTACCGCCAGATAGATGTGACTTCAAATTGCAGTTTAACGAGCGTGAAAGGCCACAAGATCGCTCAACAATCTTTTCATGTTTAGAGGGTCTAAAAAGGGCTTAAAAGAAGACCCGTTATTTTTTGGGAGTCCTGAGGGTGAGGTCAAGAGCGAAGACGAATCATGCAAATGAGGCTCAAACTCATATTCAGGAAAAGCTACAAGGACTCTCAAGCCTACAGTGTTTTAGAGACAGTATGGATACCATAATGCAACCAGGATCTACCTAGGGCATCCATGTTCTGGAAAGATCTACCACCAAGTGGCAACACTTATAAAGCAGTTGTGATGGTTCTATGTCACAACCTGATGGGATCGATCCTATGGCAAAGTAAAAAGACAACGAGATACAAAAGTCAGGGTAGAAACCTAACCTATATGTTCAAGTAGATCGTCGGAAAATTTTTCCACGGACCATCGAAAATTACTCAAAACTCAAAAAAAAATGTCCCAATGCCAGATCAAATCCCTCCTATATAACTCCTGAATCACTCTAAATGGTTTTTGGTATAAAGAAAATGATAAGGGAGGCCAAAAAAGTGACAAAAAGAGGCCAAAAAGTCTATAAATAGAAGCTGGCAGCTCATTATCACCATTGTTGATTTGGAAATTGATTATGGAGCCAAAAGACCCCCTTTGTCAAAAGTAGTGATTCTGAGAGCTACAGTGGACAAAACGAATTTTTGATTGGACCAAGTAAGTGCAAACGCCCTTATCTTGCATTTTATGTCTTCGTTTTTGCATTGGGTTTCATTTTTTAGGGGGACGTCGACCTTTAAAAGTTCGGCCCTGGGTCCACGCAATCTATCTCTAGACAGGATGCGTGTACATGCAACTGTCACCAGTATAGCACACGTGGACCTCCTTATGGGATGAAAAAGACATAAAAAGAAAGATTTAACCCTCCTGAACCTTGGTTTTTTACAGGATGTATGTCCATTGGAGCGAAAGAGAGCATGAAGAGGTGAATGAGTTGGTCAGGGAAGACCCCAATGCTATGGCTACTTTGATTCAGTGTGAGTTACTCAAGTTTTTCCTATGTCCTTTCATGCGGGCACAACCTAGGCTACTGAATGCATTGGTTGACTACTGGCATCCAGATGCAGAGGCATTCATGTTAGAGGGGCAGTCATTGGTGCCCACGGTCGAGGACATTTACTTTTTGACTGGCCTCTCCAAGAGAGGGGAACCTGTCAATTTCCAGACTTTTCCTACAGGGCCGCATAACATAGAGGAATTGATAGGCCTATATTGTGCAGCTGATATGGACCGCACGAGCACGCAGGCGCCCATAAGCAATATCACTAACTTATCGCAACAGACGATAGTATTTCTTATTGGGCGAATTACTGGTTCTGCAGTTCTACATCAGGGGTCTCGTGAATAGATGAACTGTGCAGTCCAATGCTTAAATGCACATGTTTTTTATTGGAGTACCACATTGCTTGATTGTATGAAAAGACAACTGACAGATTTTCACTTGTGAACACATAGGAACTTCGGTTTCGAGACCATTCTGTGTTCATTATTTTTGGGAGAGTTTTGAGTTTTAGTCCTTGAGTAGTCATACGAGGACATTAGGCCTCTCTTCCTGCTGTGTGTAGTGTTGATTAAGGTTGGTCGTCATTGATGTCAACCCTTGAAGAAAGACCCGTAGCATAAAGGTTTGGGTAATGGACCCAATAGTGTTTGATGTAAATATGACTCATTATTTTTTTGTCATGGTTGATAAGAAGTAAATATGGATGAAATCCAAAGTGGTCCCCTTATGGTGAAAGCCCTCATGGGAAGACCCGTTGTGGAGTAAGAGAACCCATGCTTAATTATGGAATAATGAGATGAAGGAAAGTGAATTTTTTAGGGAAAATATCCTAGATGGATAGTTCTTGTCATGTCATTTCCGGTGGTATGTGGAACGTCACATAATTCCTCACGGTTAGAGAGTTATGGCCATGAGAAGTTGGAGACCCCAGGTTTGGGTAATGGACCCAAGTTTGTTTGATGGGTAATGGTATGAGTTATGATATCTTTTCAGATAATACTATTCTATATGCATAGCACATGTCATGCCATTTCTGGTGGTATGTAGAATGTCACATAACTCCTCATGGTTTGAGAGTTATGGCCATACAAAGTTGGAGGACCCTCATATGTCATCTAGAAGCCCCAAAAGATCAAAGTAATCAAAGTGGTTTAAGAGATTTTAAAAGGTAAATAATAAAGTGAATTGATTAGTGTATTATAATTCAAGGTGAATACAAAATAAATTATTTCAATAATAATTTTAATGGAGAAATTAGAAGTGGTCCCAACCCTAAAATAAGGAAAGTGGGGCCAAGTGATCTAGAAGATGTTTGTAAGGAAGCTATTTGGAGAGTATAAATAAGACGCAAGGCACTCTCATTTCAAACACACTTGAGTATATTGAATATCTATAGGTGTCTGACGTATACAAATGATATCTAAGCCGAAATTCTGAGGAAAGTGAAGAAAAGAAGGCTGAAATGCAAGGAAGGATAAATTCTTTTGATGGTGCTTTCTAAGGGTACAGTCTGTAGTATGATGTGTAACAGTTTCAGATCATTTCATCAAATATTTTGTGTGGGGCACTCTCTACAAGGTCGCTCTCTGGAATAAGCCAGAATTCAACAAGGAATGTGATCATATACACTAGGTCTATTACAGAGCTACAAATCAGATTTGGATGATGAAATTGATGAGGGCTTTTGGTTGAGGTACATGTTGAGTACTTGGTTGAGACAAGTAGTTGATGAGTTGGCGCACATACATGAGGTGTATAGTTGATGATGCTGGTACATATTGATGAGTCATAGTTTATGAGTAGTTGACACATGATTGGTACATACTTGGCACATGGTTGGATGCACTTGTTTATGGTACAGGTTGATTACAGGTTGGTGGATGGTTGATGCACTTGTTTATGGTACAGGTTGATTACAGGTTGGTGCATGGTTTATGCACTTGTTTATGGTACATGTTGATTATAGGTTGGTGCATGGTTGATGCACTTTTGTTTTGGTACAGGTTGATTACAAGTTGAGGTATAGGTTGATGCATGGTTTAGATTTATTGGTACAGGTTTACAGTGGTATATCTCACAGTGATAGTGTGACAGTGGTTCCATCATTCTACTTCTACTTCAGGGTGGCAGGAAAGGGCAAGGATATGTGCTTGTAGCCACCTTCCGGTTGTAGCCAGAGAACATTGGGGGTTGTAGCCTCCTTCTGGTTGTAGCCAGATATTTGGGGAGTTGGAGCTTCCCTCAGGTTGTA
>ML781479.1:67611-82994 GCA_009831015.1 Picea engelmannii | reverse complement strand
GGGTGTCATGTTCAAGAGCGACACTTACTGCCAATTAATATAAAGATGAAACATATCCCTTTCCCAAATTTTCCCCCACCATTTCTGGCAAGTACCTCTTTATTTTTACGCAAGCTTGAAGAGGATCACATATGCTTGTTTATGTAAGCTCATCCTTCGGACGAGTCCCTCGGAGTATTTTTAACGAACCCTAGGAAGGAGTGGTTCGGTCCCATTATGGGTCTGTCAATGTTTATTTAACGAGTCCAGAGATAGTAAACTCGGAGGTTTTTCAAGATTATAGAGTTTGGAAAAACACTTAAAAAGAGAACTCTCTCAGGTCATTTTTTGTACAATAGTCCAACAAGACCGAAAAAGGGTTAAACTATCGCTCGAAGGATGCATACTTCAAATACTTTATCGAGCGTGAAAATAGCAAGGTCGCTCGACAATCTTTTCCTGTTTAGAGAGTCTGAAAAGAGCTTAAAGATAAATCCAAGGGGGTTCCTTTTTTGTATAACCACAATGAGCCCGGAAAAGAGATAAAACAACGCTCGATCACGTTCTTATGTTTTTGACAAGCGCAAGAACGGATAAAAGGCGCTCGAGGTTTTATATCAAAACCATAGAAAACAATCAAAAATATACCACACCATAGAAAAAATTGTCCATGACCCTCCATGTTTCATACCTGCAATGCACTTCACTCATTTCCTCATTAGCAACTAGGGTTAAATAATGAATAAATATAAAAAATCCACTTTTGACATAGTAAAAAAGTAATTAAAACAAACCCATAACACATTTTACCATGTCATTTTACCCTTTTATCATTTGAGTGCAAAAAACTTCCATTTTACCCTCTACCTTCATCGTCGATTTTCGGGAGCTTCGGGCCATCATTCCACGAGCCGTCTACAGTGTTTTGGTAAGCTCTCCATTCTTTATCTCTTCATGGTTCAAATTCATGATTTCATTGGTTAAATTTCATGTTTTGAGTTAATTTTTGAAACCCTATGCGTGTAGAGGGATTCTCGCAGGCTGCCCATACGGGGCCTGCGAGAATGCCTCATTCTCGCAAGCGGGCCTAAGGCAACATGCGAGAAGTTTGCACTGTGTGCCATAGGTCACCTGCGAACAACGCAAAGTTCAAAATTTTTTGTAACGTTAAGCCAATCAAAAAGGTTTATTTCATGAAAGAGAGTTTTAACCATCTTCATATGTTCCCCATGCAGGTTTATAACCATCATAATGGTGCTCGAATGGAGAGAACGGGAACACGAGGAAGATAATACAAATGTCGAAAATCACCCTCAAACCATTGATGCCTTAAGAAATTGCGGTCTCCTGAAATATTTCCGCATCCCGGGCATGAGAGCCCAAGTTCGATTGCTAGAGTACTTGATCCGAATGTGGGACCCGGATCAACAAGTCTTCATCATGGGAGCTCATACCTTGAATATAGACATCGAGGACATCTATTTCTTGACTGGGTTATCTAGACGAGGGTCCTACGTCAGTTTGACCGGTAGCCGAAGGGGTGGTTTAAAAATGAGTGAGTATTGTAGGCAGTACTGCGTGCCTGAGGTTGAACGAAAAAAAGGGAAAGTGGCCATTTGGGGATTGACTGATATAACTTTCCGTACCATTCTCTTCACTATCGCTCGGATGGCAGGAAGTGCTACCCCACATATGGCTCTACAGAGCTATTTTCAGTATGCCATCGAGTGTACGGAGCCCCGGGTATTCAACTGGGCTGATGTAGTTTTACGCAGTCTTAAAAAACAACTGACCAAATGCAGGCGTGGAGATCTAAAACAGTTCGGGTATGGATCTTTGTTAGTGTCCTTCTTCTGTGAGAGGGTCCCGGTGTTTAGGCTTCAGGCTGAGTGGCACTTTCCGGGTCCCAGGGACCCAAGGATGTTACGATGGTGCTGACTCATGGCCAGACATGTGGCAGGACCGATTGTCAGGTATGACGATATGTTCTTCGACTGGCTTCAAGGCCAAGTGTTGATGGTAGAAGATTATGCATACGGTGGCTTAGATTTCCATGGAGATCCTGACCTTGCACTGCCTGAGGATGCCCAGTGGGGAGACCTCGGTAAGAAGTACACCAATTTTGATTTTTTAAATGTTTTTGTATTTTTAACATATTTAAATGTTTTTTGTTTTATAGATTTATCCAAAGACTAACACCAAAACTTGTTGACAACATAGATTTCGGAGCATATCGACCTGCTGGTAGTTCTCCTGTTTAGCGTCAAGGAGAGGCAATAGTAGAAGTTCCACAGTACGCCGAGGATTACTTGACAGTGGAGCAGAATTTAGAGGGCCTTCTGGCAGATGTTCCATATATGCCCCTAGAGGAGATTCCACAATGCGATCAGCGTCACACTGTGGGAGTCTCTGCATATATGGGTCGCTTGCTCTGCAGAGTTGCTAGGACATTAGTCTGTTATCGTGAACGTTATCCGTGACATCCTTATGTAGAATCCATGAGCTTCAATTTTTGATATTTTGGTCTTCGGACAATCATTTTGTAAAAACAAACTTTGATCGTTATATATATATATATATACACGGCTTCTACCGGCTTACTTTACATTGTGTAAATTTTTAATGTGTTTGATTTATAAATTGTTCAAATGACTGTCCAATACATAATTAGCTAAAGCATCTGTTAATGTATTAATACGTCTAGGAATGTGTTGATATTCAATGTGATCAAAATACCATTCCAAGAGGCGAATCCACAAATATACCCTTAATAAAATAGGACTTCGAATAGAATATACATTACTGAGCTATAGTACTACAAGCTGCGAGTCAATTCGCACAACCAAATGATGAATTCCAAGAGAAATAGCATCAACCAATAGTTCAACAACGACGCTATACTCTGCGATGTTGTTGGTTGCTCGGCCAAGACATATACCTCGTAGAGATATGAGTTTATTTGTCGGGGCATAGATTGCCCATGCAGCAGAAGCTAGGTTCCGAGTACTACGGCTAGCTCCATTAGCGAAGCCAATATAAGGTAGCGAATACTCTAACATATGGCAATCAAACACAACGTCACGTAAGGGCAAAGACCAGATAACGTCAAAAGCAAAACTAAAGTAACACACACACACAGTATGATACATAAAATACAAGTACTCATGCACAAATAACTTATGCATAGTACTTCTTTAAGTACAACCCATTCCTGGGTTCACTCAAAGGTGCACCATCATAATCAACTAGTTCATACGCTCCTTTTTCCAAAAATTTGCTGACAATGTAGGGACCACGCTACATAGGTTCAAATTTCCCGGCTCCCAGGACATCTTTATCCTGTTCATACAGAAGAACAAGATCACCTTCAGAGAAAACACAAGGCTTGACATGCTTGTCATATTGTGCCTTAACGCGTTTCTTTTGGGCTTCTATTACTAAAGTGGCATCATGTCGGGTCTCGTCTAATCGCATCAAATACAATAGACGTTCCTCTTCTGCAGAAGTATTGGGTAAGAGCTCTATAGCTAGCTTCAAAGAAGGTATTTCACATTCTATTGGCAGAATGGATTCCATGCCATAAACTAATCGAAAGGGTGTAAATCCCATGGCGGATTTAACAGATGTCCGATACGCCCACAATGCTGAGAACAACATCATGTGCCAGTTGGTTTTATGTATTCCTATCATCCATCGAATCATAGTTATGAGAACCTTATTGATAGCTTCGACCTAGCCATTAGCCTGTGGATAATAAGGTGTTGAGCTATCATGACGAAGGCCCAACTTCTCTATAAGTTTTGACATCATATAAGTCCTAAAGTGACTACCGTGATCAGTAACGATAGCCTGAGGAACACCGAAATGAGTGATGACATGGTTGAAAAGAAATAATGCTGCAGTCTTCCCAGTATTATCGAATGTCAGCATTGCCTCGACCCACTTTGTAAAATAATCAACAGCTATAATAATATAACCATGCCCCATGGCCGAGTGAGGGTGACATGTCATGAAATCAATGCCCCATTTAGCAAAAGGACCTACTGTGACTACAGGGTGAAGGGGAGCAGGATGCGACAAAATCTTCTGTTGATAGGTCTGGCAGGCATGACACTTCTGAACAGCAGTAATGCAGTCATTGAACAGGGAAGGCCAAAAGTATCCTGCACATAAGATCTTCTGGGCAGTAGCATACCCAGACATATGACCTCCACATGCTCCGGAATGGCATTCATTCAAGGCTTTCTCAGCTTCGTCAAAAGTCAAACAATGTCGAAAGACAGATTCAATGCCTCAATGGTAAAGAGTATCGCCGAGGATAATGTACTGGCGAGCCTGATAACGTATACGACGTCGTTCATTACTAGACAAAGGAGGCCGAAAAGTTTGAGTTTGGAGATATATAATGATATCTCTGTACCAGACGTCATCAGTACTGATAAGGAAAAGTGATTCGTCAGGTAACGAATCAACTGCTACATTTTCCGTGGCAGAATGGGGAAAATCACAAATTAACTCAGCAAAAACTAAGGATTTCTTCGACGAGGCGCGATCGAATTCCAAATCTAACTCCTGGAGAATGAAAATCCACTTGGAGTACTTGCCCCCCAACAATTGACGTGTCAATATATGTTGCATGGGGTTACAATGTGAAATCACTGTAGTTTTTCTGGAGAGAATATAATGACGAAAACGTTGTACTTCTTGAACAGCAGCCAAAGCCAGTTTCTCAACATGTTGGTACTTGACTTCCGTTGATGATAAACTTCTACTCAAGTAATAGATAACATGTTCATCATGGTTATCATCCTCTTTCACGAGGACCATGCCGATGGTATACTCAGAAGCAGCCAGATAAAGAAAGTAATCTCGACTATAATCAGGAGGGAAAACAAGTGGAGCCTTAGTTAGGGATAGCTTTAAAGCGTCGAAAGCGTTATTGGTAACTTTATCCCAAACAAACTCTGAACCTTTCTTCAAGAGACGTGTGAAACCACGAGTAATATTGGCGTAATTCGAGATGAAACAATGAAGAAAGTTTGCTTTCCCCTGCAAACTTTGTAACTGGCACAACGAAGAAGGAGGAGGAAGATTGAGAATCGCCTCAACCTTAATAGGATCTACCCGGATCCCCTGACGTGAAACAATGAAACCGAGAAGACGGTCGGACTCTACGCAAAAGATGCATTTATGAGGATTTAGACGAATGTGATAGAACCGACAACGAATGAAAATTGCTTGGAGATGATTGGGGTGTTCGACTCGGCATAAAGAATGAGCTGGCAAATCGTCCAAATAAGGCTGAACGATATGCTTTATATCGTGAAACGCATAAGACATGGCATGCTGAAAAGTTGCACCTGTGTTCTTAAGACCGAAGGGAAGTTTTCTGTAGGCGAAAGTACCCCAAGGACAAATAAAATCAGTTTTATGTTGGTCCTCGAGAGTGATGTTAATCTGATTGTAGCCGGAAAATCCATCCATGAGGGAAAAGATCTCACGTCCAGCACAGTCATCGACGATGTGGTCGACAAAGGGGGTCAGAAAGTTTTCTTTTGGACAGGCTTTGTTAATATCCCGATAATCGACACAAACACGTATACTACCACCTTTCTTATCAATCAGTACAGGGTTGGAAACCCATTCTGTCAGGGCCACGGGGTAAATAAAACCGGCTTTGAGAAGTTTTTCAACTTCGTGTTTAATGGCTGCCTCTTTACGTGGATGGACGGGACGGAGGCGTTGTCGTACCGGTTTAGGTCCAGGGTATGTTTTTATCTCATGCACAACGATAGACGGGTCGATACCCGACATTTCTTCGTAACTCCAGGCAAAAACATCACGAAATTCCGTGAACAAAGCAGTATAGGTAACAATTTCCTCTGGAGAACACGAAGCTCCAATATGAACATTTTCAACTATCCCAAGTTTGACTGAAATATCAATGGGTATCGTGGGAGAAATATTACTGAGGTTCCCTTTCGCAAACACATCATGTGTAGATCCGGGAATGGTCATTGTGACCACAATGATCAACGGAGTCGAAATCCGTTGGTAGTTCTCGAGAGTGTGTCGTTCCAGAAACAAAACGGAACGATGATGCCCATCGTCCCAAGGTGTATCGGCCATGACGGACATGATCATCTCATCAGTGGGAAATATAACGTGAAAAGGATCAGGAGACAACTCCTCAAGAGAGGGTGTAGAAGGTGTTGTCGATTGAATCGCGTGATAAGCAAACTCAATCGGACTTAACGGCATAACGTCGCCGAAACGAGAATGATCTCCTGGATCAGGGACTATCCAAGGGTCAAAATACATGGGAAGTTCATGAGGAATGGAGGAGATCATATTAATTGAAGCAACTGACGGGCGTAGAATATCGGGTGGTGGTGGTATGGGAAAAGTACCCATTAACGAAGAGTCTTTTAAAAGACCGACTCCAACATTCTTGTAACCCGACGGGGTTTTAGCTATGAACGGCACATTTCCAGTGCGAGTATCAGAATTAAAGAAGGCAAGTTGATCAACTGTAACACCTTTTCCCTGGTGAGGGAATCGTAGGACACGGAAAAGTGTTGACACAACAATGCGCATGGAATCTACCCAGCTACGACCAAGAAGAAGATTATAATCTAAGGGAGCATCGAAAACTTCTACTTCAACTTGGACGGTCTTACCTTCTAGAGTGACAGGAAACGAGGAAAGAATGCCGTAAGGCTTAAAACCAGATCCATTAAAGGCTTTCAGAGTATTTTGTGATTCCGTTAACGGAGGAGAGCCAATGGCTTTCCAACAAGTAAGAGACATTACACACATAGAGGCCCCCTCATCAACAACCGTCCGACAAATATTCTTGTCAACGACAATAACTTGTATTTGAAAAGCAAGATGAGGGGGTAACCTTGGAACATGGTCGTCCAAGTCAAAGACTATCAAATTTGAATCTGTAGGATCAATTCCACCGATATCTTTCAACAGAGCCCTTCGTTGTGCAGGACAAGGCTGAAGGACTTCAAGGGCATACATCGCTGAAGGTGCTTGGGCCAGATCTTCCACAATACTGTAGTTCTAGGCCACACGAGCATGAGGATTGAAAGCCGACTTGCGAACAACACCTTTAGGGGGTCAGAGGACTGTATTAAGACTCGGTCATTCGAGATGAAGAGGATCGTTCGTAGGTGGATTCGGTGGAGAGGCTTGTACCAGATCAGGAGGTAAATCGTCAACCTTCTCCTTAGAAGGAGTATAGTCTTTAGCTCTAGTTGCGATTGCAACGTCAGTCTTCCTAGAATCACCAGTGCACATCAAAACATATGATGTGGTAGAAGTAGAAGGTTTCTCATGAATGACCAACGAGGCCTGTTGTTGAGACGGGAAGGGTTGAGACAAGACAGCCGGTGTAGGTGGTTTTGGTGTTCCTTGAAGGACCTTAGAAACTTCGGCACGTCGAGGACAATCCTTTGTATAGTGATCGTCACCGCAGATAAGGCAAGGGTACCGCGGTTTGCGCTTATCCCGCTCCTCAACAGGATCATTTGTAGTTTGTTCGGTTGGATTATTATTTTTACCCCACTTATTCTTGCCTCTCCCTTTCTTTGATTTATTTTTACCGGTCGGTGTAGATTGAACAGCGTTCAATTTTGAGGTTTTACCGGTGGGAGGAGCAGGAGACGGGGCATTCTAAACATTAGAAGAGGTGGGTTTATAGGTTGTGGTTGAAACAGAATGTGAGTGGGTATGAGCAGTCCCAATCACACATTCAGCCGCATGCGAGGTAGCTGGAGCAGTTGAAGTGCTAGAAGTACCAGGACGAGGTAGTTCGGGCAGTAAATCGTAGAGTGTTCCCGTTTGCGAATAAATGAGATCAAGATACTAAGCATGACTTATAGCCTGCTCCTCTGTAACAACACCACCCATAGCAATGTCTTTTCCAATTTCATTCACAAACAATTTCATGAACCACTCTGCCAGTAACTGATCAGGGAGTTCAAGTTTGATGAGACGTCGTCTACGTCTCCACTCATGTATATGATATGAGATGTGAGTACCTTTCATTTGTTTGAAAGAGGTTAGGATCTCAGTCCCAGTATCGTAACGGATCGGTAACTAGTAATGCGTGAGAAAGGCCATGGCTAAGGTGTTGAAATCAGAAAAGAAACCTCGTGGTAATTCAATATACCACTTCGCAGCCGAACCGGTAAGGGTTCGTTGAAAAATACGAAGACGAATGGAGTCATCGATCAGAGAGTTGGACGAACACCATAAGTGAAAGGTCATGACATGATTATTTGGGTCCTCTCCCGTCTTTCCATCGAATTTCGGAATATCCGATGGAAGTTTGGCAGGGATAGCAGGCCATTGAGGAGAGTGACGAATAGGATCATTCAGGATCCTAGACAAATATGGAAAATCCAAGGTAGCAAGAAAAGGAAAATGTCGGTTTACTTGCGGGTACTGGTGGCTTTGCGGTGGAAGCCCCGTCGGAAAACCAGTAGGAGCGTAAGCAGACTGTCCGTAGAGGGAAGCCCCTGGCTGATTCGGTGGTGGGCGGATAGGATAGTAACCCCAAGGATTATATCCTTGAGTCTGAGCAGGGACCTGGGGTTGAGTAGTCTGACCCGAACCCCAAATAGGATTAGTTACCCCTGGATAAAGTTGGCCAACTGTAGGGACATCTTGCTTCCCCCCAGCACTCTGAGGAAAATTTTGTAAAAGTTGAGTCCAATACTGGGCCAATTCAGGAGGTATATTTTGTCCAAAGGGTCAGGTTGGACCCCCTGCTGTAGGTATAGTTCCACCCGGAAGTTGTGTGCCAACTGTAGGTTGTGCAGTAACCGTGTTGTGTCCGGGAAAAGGAAAATTAACCGTACCACCCAGTCCACCAACGAGAATCTGCGTGTTGGGTGCAACAGTTGGAATGGTGCCACTAGGATTAGGATTACCAGGAGGAAAAGGTGGGAGTGTCGGAATAAAACAAGGAACCTCATACCCAGGAAACTGAGGACCACCTGGAGAACCGGCAGGGGTTTGCGGAGGTGTTGGATTAGGAGGATTCAATAGAGCATTCAGCGCATGGTAACCGGGTGGTAATGTCGGGATGACATCAGGTATTCGTTGGGTATTAATAGGAGGGAGAGTAGTTGCAGTAACCTCGGCCTGGACACTCATAGGATTTGCGAGATGGGCCATCTTGGGAGGAAGAACAAAACGGTAAGTGGTAGTATCGGGTGTAGTCTCTGTCTCAGGAGACACTGGAGGGTTGATTGCGTAAACAGGGGGTGACTCTATACCGAAAAGAACTCTTCGGTAATTGTCGGACCAAAAAGGATCTCGGCCTACTACACCGTGAGAAGGCCCAACAGTCGATTCAGAAGATGTAACAAGGGTTTCTTCAGAAGGATTTATTCGCTCAGAAGGTCATTCACCACGACGAATGCGATAGTCTTCTATAGTATTGGTAACTCGAAAATCGTCTAGAGAATCAGTTCGTTCGACGTGTGGAAGTGGTGTGGTGACAACCGGAACTTCACTCGTTTCCCCTTGTGGTGGAGTAACCACAAGGACTTCAGTCTGATGGGGTGAACCCTCAGGTGTACCAGTAGGTTGAGGATCGTCCAGATGCTCTGGAGATAATCCTTGCATTCTACGAGAATGCCGCGGGGGAGAAATTGTAAACAAGTGACAAGTTCCGCGAGAAAACATCCTATGGTCAACTTCGAGAAATAAACAACACTCACTAGTAAACAAAACTAAGAAGCAATCACCAAGTAAACAATACCTTCTAATTTCGAAGCCACTAGTTGGTGATGAAATCCAACGTCGCAACAACGAGACAAGAAGGGGCAGGGCTAAGGTGGAAAAGTTACGTTGACGACCTGCTTAATAGACTTACGCCCTAGTGCAAGTTCCCACACATAATCATGGGTATACCCTCCAGGGAGCCCGAGTGAGTTTGATCAACGTCGATTCCAGGTACCGTGAAGACTTTCCCCTCCACAGTCACCTTAGGTAAGAACCTATAGAGATAGGCCACTAAGGTCACCACAAACAATAGTATAGCCTGGGGGAACAGTCGTCAATCCGATCCACACGCAAGGGCAGGGTATCAAGCCCGAAACCAACTCAAAGGATTCCACTCATAATTGTGGGTATACCTCGGAGTGATCCCCGTAATACGTGCAATCTCTACACCGATGTCAACAAAGCAGGGTTAGTAACTCTGCCAACACCAATGTGACCTACTGCTTAACCCTTGTGTTGGAAGGGCGTCCCAGGACAATATGCTGCCAATGGAATTTAACACTCCCTAACTCAAGATACTTTTGTTTGTTTTTGAGCTTTTGGAGAGTGTGTCTCTCTTCCTACTCCAAAGCACTAGCCTAGCTAATATGTTGGTGTAAAGAGCCCTAGAAAAAGTTACTAGATCAATTTTAAGATTACGCAATGTTCTTAAGGGCTGTTAATTACTCAAAGATAACGGAAGTGAAACTCATGATGTGTGACTCTGACCCAAGTAATGCAAGGATAATGATGAAATATAATCTTTGTCATTCCATGAATCCTAGTTATGGGAGAGAGAGAACATTTTCCGAATCAATCTCAATACTACAATGCAAATGCAATGCTCAATTTCCTTTCAGATGTCAATGCAAATAATCACTTATCAATGAACAATCTCGAAATGTATTTTCCAATACTTCAATAAGCTCTAAGATTTGATTTTACAATGTTTTCAAAATGACAAAAACAAAATCTTGAAAGAAAACTTATGGTTCACTTTCCAAGAAGAACTCTGATTAATGAGAAAAGAAAATCAAATCATACAGAATCAAACAATGACAACGCACCCAATTCTTTCAATGAAAGTAAAAACAAAAACCAAACCAATGGGTTTTCCCAAAGCAAATGAAAAATGTTCTTTCGAACGACCAAACAAATGAGAAAACACTAAACACTTGACTCTCTGCCAATCATTGGTTCTCATCCACTTAGACACATCCAACTCCAGAAGTCAGAGAGAAAGAAAATGCCAAACAGAGCCAAGAAAAGAAAGTCAAGCTACCAAGGGCAAGAAAGACCTAGAAACCCTAAATCTGTTCAAGCAAGCAAACTACAGCAAGAGATGTGTAAGTCAACGATCCAATAAGCCAAAAAAACACAAATCAACTGTTCTGAGCAATTGAAAGAGTCAAAACTTGATTTCAAAATTTTCAAAAATCTTGCTCGCAGGCAAACTGTGTTACACAGTGAGAGAAGATAGGATTCTCGCAAGCCACTTTGAAGCAATGTGTGAGGTGTTCGCACTGGACCCTATAAGCAGGGTGCGAACTTACCTAGTTCTCGCAGGCTGTCAATGAATATAGTGCGAGAACTCCTGAAGATACTAAAAATTTTGAAAATGCAAGCAAAAATCAAGCAGGCTTATAGACCCAAAAGGTCTCTCAGGATATCCCGAGGACTCAGACACTGACAAAACAGGAGAAAAATGCAAATAGAGCAAATGGCCACAGAAAATTCAAAAAAACATAAAGACAAAGGGATAGAATCCCCAGCAGAGTCACCAATTTTGTTTTAGGATTAATCCGTAAGTGTGGACACAAACCGATCTCCCTAGATCCACCTGGATCTAGAACAAAACAAGACAGAATAATACACTTTCCCTAGATCTAGCCTATTGAATGAACTAAGAGATAAGGATTATGGACATACCTTGTGAACACTTTCCTTAAGTCTCTCTTGTTCCAATCTTTTCTTCAACGCTCTTGCATCATCCAAAACACAACAGTACAAACCAATCGAAGTAAAGGAAAATTAATATATTCAATATCTAGTCTATACATATGATCAAGGAGTTATGTAATAAAGTGACATCATATTTATGGGAAAGGGACATATTACTGTATTGAATTAATTGAAAGTGAAACTTACAACTTGAGCCTTGATGTCGTAGGTCTCCTTTCGATGGCTCCTAGTTCTAACACACACACTTTCTCATGCATGAAGAAAATCAACCACTTGTAATGACCTTGCTATTGTCTCTATCTGCTGTAGTATCAATCCTTCATACAGGCTTTCAACAATTCTCCAATCAATCTCTTGCTAGATTGTTTCTTCTTAACCTTTCCCATGAGAAATATCCTCAATATATAGGAGAAGATAACTTAGTTACTTGGATAGGAAATGATCCCAAGATATCTGGAATGCCAGCACCTGAACAACCATTCGAAGCCAACTCATGTTTCTAGAAGATTCCCTTCTAGAAGATTCAAGATTTTTATCTTTTTCCTTCCTTTGAAGCATGTTTGCACCCTAACAGTTAGTTACAATGCGAACTGTTCGCACTCCAGCTTAATGTAGCCTGCGAGAATCAAGCATTCTCGCAGGCAGATATATAGGTAGCCTGTGAACTTCTTTAAAAATATAGTTTCTGGAAGCAGACAAGTGTAAATTTTCTCATGAAAGTGTTCTTAGTGAAGAGCTTGATCTCCCATCATCACAACATCATCATGATGACCAAAATTGTGGATAACACCTGCCTATGAGTAATACTTCTTGAGGTAGATCCCATTTCTAGGTTCTGCCAAAGCATTCCCTTCAAAATCAACCAGACAATAAGCACCCTTTTTTAGAACCTCTTTTATGATGAAAGGTCCGAACCACATGGGTTTGAATTTTCCTGCACCCAGGGGGTCCTTATCTTGGTCATAGACCAGGACAAGGTCGCCTTCAGAGAAAATCTGAGGATGAACGGACCTATCATACTGACACTTGACCTTATGTTTGTGAGCCTCATTGGCCAAGGCCACATCACGACGTTGTTCATTGAGGTGCTCAAGGTATACTAACCATTCTTCAAGTGGAGAAGTGTCTGGCACTAATTGTACTACCAATTTTAGAGACAGTATCTGACATTCGATGGGAAAGACTGCCTCCAGCCCGTAAACGAGCTGAAAAGGTGAGAAAATGGTTGCAGTCTTAATAGATGTTCGGTAGGCCCATAATGACGAGTATAACATCAAATGCCAATTTGACTTGGCTGAGTTGATAGTTCCCTGTAGAATGGTCTTAAGAGTTTTGTTTACAGGTTCCACCTACCCATTTTCTTGTGGGTAGTAGGGTGACGAATGTTCCTGCCATAACCCAAGCTTTGACGTTAACTCGGTCATCATCTGGTTCTGAAAGTGACTGCCATGGTCAATGACAATCTCCCTCAGGATGTCGAACCTTGCTATTATCTAATTGAATAAAAATAGAGTTGATGTCTCTCCATCATCTTTAAACATTGGCATAGATTCAATCCATTTTGTGAAGTAGTCTATAGCTAAGCTGATATAGCGGTGCCCCCTTGCTAAAGGAGGGTTACATGTAGTGTAATCAATCCCCCACTTGGTGAAGGGACCAACTGTGATGATAGGAAACATGGGAGCGGGATGTGCCCTCATCTTCCGAGAGAAGATTTGGCATGGATGGCACTTCTTGACTGATTCGATACAATCTTTGATAAGTGTCGGCCAGAAGTAACCTACTCGTAGAATATTTTCGGCTGTTGCACCCCCAGAGAAATGACCACCACAAGCTCCGGTATGGAAATCGTTAAGTATGATAACCACTTCTTCATGAGTGAGACATCAGCGTAGGATGCAGTCTACACCTCTTCAATACAATGTATCATTGAGTATGAGATAATTCTTAGCTTGATGGCATATGCCTCGACTCTCATCATGAGAATCAGTAGTGGGGCACTTCAAAGTCTAGAGATAGATAAGTATATCTCCGTACCAGGGATCCGAAGAGGTGATCAAAAACATATCTCCTCTAATAGGAAAATATTCGGGCACAAGATCACCTGACTCAATCGAAAGATGCGAAATAAGTTTTGTGAATACCAGTGACTTGTTGGACTTCGTTGAAACAAAATCCAAGTCAAACTCCTAGAGGATGACTATCCATCTACTGATTTTTTTGCCTATTACCCATCATGTCAACATGTACTGAAATGGATTCACAAGAAAGAACAGTGGTCTTGCAAAACATAACATAATGACGGAACCGTTGAACAGCATGGGCTGCTGCCAACACAAGTTTTTCAGTATGAGAATAGTTGAGTTTGTTGGACACACCTACCACACTTAGAGGGGGGGGTGAATGAGTGTGGGGATCTTTTTCCCAAAACTTCCCTCTTACACAAAACTCATTAGTTAGCATTCGACATTTGCTCATTACTCATTGCTATCATTAATAATCAATTAGATGTGAATACATATCAGCAACATATATCAACAATATATCATCAACAAATCATCTCCACGAGGAACACAAGATGTATGTACAATTTTTCTTTTTATTATGGACTTCAATACGGGGGTTTTTCATAAACAACTGAATAGAGTACAACTCTACAAGAGAACCAACTCTTTAATAATATTTATGCAAGACTCATCTTACATTCTCAGCACCAAATAAGATGAGGCAACAATCCTCAACAGATATCAATCTGTACCATAAACAAGAGCATCAACCATGCACCAACCTGTGCCAAACAACCTGTAATCAACCTGTACCATAAAAAAGTACATTCAACCATGTACCAAGTATATATCAGTCATGTGTCAACTACTCATCAACAATTACTCATCAATATGTACCAACATCATCAACTATACACCTCATGTATGTGCCAACTCATCAACTACTTGTCTCAACCATGACTAGTTTTGGATTAGTCAACAACCCTAACTTGAAATAATCATAACTTTGTACCTGTAATGAATAAATATTTTAAACTGATATACAATTTTCTTCAGTATGTTTTACGCAATTCCTCCAGGTGGCACTACTTGTAACCTCTCAGAAAAGGAGTTATAGAAAAAATGGCATACCTTGCTGAATTTTGGATTATTCTAGAGAGCGACCTTGTAGAGTGTAACCCGCAAGGAATATTTGTTGGATCAATCAAAAACTATTTCAAAGAATACTACAGACTATAATATAACCAACATAATTGGTCTCACTGAATTTCGATCTTTTATGAAGAAGTTATGATGGTTTTACCTGAAACACTTGTTTTTGACTAGTTTCAGGACTGGTCACAACCCCTATTTTCCATGGAGTGTAACTCACAAAATACAACGACCCACAAGATGAATTTTTAATCAAAAATACTTGGATATGTTTTCTCACTTTCATATCAATTTCAAGATCTGAATCATTATAAAAACAAAGTTATAGCGAAAATGGTGAGATGACCTGTAACTAACATACCTTAGAAAGCATCATCAAAAGAATTTATCCTCCCTTCAATTTCGGCCCTCTTTTCTTCACCTTCCTTCTGAAATTTGACTTAGATATCCTTGGTTACCTCATTCACCTATAGATCTTCAATATTCTCAAGTGTTCCACAC
>ML781479.1:42871-67511 GCA_009831015.1 Picea engelmannii | reverse complement strand
ATGAGTCATCTATACATTTTTCCAACAATGCATCATATACCAATGAAACCACATCGATCCATCTTCATCATGTATCAATGAAAACTCATTGATCCATCTTCATCTATGCATTCTCATCAAGGACAATACATATTATATTACATGAATCATCAATCAATCAATCCTTTGACATCAATCAATAACTTGACATCAATCAATATAACCATTGGCATCAATGACAACATGATCCAACAGAGTTCTGGTCTGACAAGGCATCGACTCAGGTAATAGATGAAATATTTTGAGAACAAGTCATCTTCCCAAACTAAGACCATGCCATTGGTTGACTCTGCTGCAGCCAGATATAATAGGAAATCCTTGTTATAGTTAGGTGGTCAGAGCAGAGGGGCAATAGTGAGTGCATGTTTCAATGCGGTGAAATAGAATTGAGCAGCATCATCCCAACAAAAGGGAACGTCTTTTTTAAGTAAGCGCATAAATCCCTTGGTGATCTCAACGTAGTTAGCGATAAAGTGTCTTAGAAAATTCACCTTGCCCTGTAGAATCTGAAGTTGAAGGAAAGTGCATGGGGGGGGCAAATGAATTATTGCCTCGACCTTGAGAGGATCGACCATGATCCCTGTTGTGGACACTATGAAACCTAACAATTGTCTTGACATTACGCAGAAGCTGCACTTGCTTGGATTCAAGCGAATCTGAAAGTAGCGACAATGTTCAAAGATAAGTCAGAGGTGTGTGGGATGATCCATTCTCTTGCGAGATAGAGATTCTAAATCATGTAAATAGGCCTCGACTATGTGCTTGAGGTCATGGAAAGTAAAATGCATGGCCCATTGAAAGGTGGCTCCAACATTTTTGAGACCAAAAAGCATCTTACGATATGCGAATGTACCCCATGGACAGATGAATGTCATTTTGTGTTGGTCTTCGGGTTTGATTTGTATTTGATTATATCCCGAAAAACCATCCATGAAATAAAAGGCTTCGCAACCTGCACATTCATCAATGATCTGGTCGATGAAAGGTGTGAGAAATTATCTTTGGGACAAGCCTTGTTCAAATCATGGAAGTTGGTACATACATGAATCGTGCCTTGTTTTTTATTGACCGGCATGGGGTTCGACACCCATTGGGTCAAATGAATAGGATAGATAAACTCGACTTTTAGTAATTTATCAACCTCAACCTTAATGGTTGCTGCTTTCTTAGGATTAACTGGAAAAATCTTCTGCCGAACAGGCTTGGCATCAGAATATGTTGTGATTTCATGTTCAACTATTTTTGGATCGATACCTGGAATTTCCTCATAATACCAGGCAAAAACGTCGTAGAATTCTTTGAAAAGATCTATATAGAGTTGAATCTCTTCGGGGGAGCAGTCAGCTCCGACGAAAACATTCTCCATGATAACATGGTTTCAGGAGATATTGATCAGTATGGTTTCAGTGATGGTTGCCATATTACCCTCAGCATAAACTTCGTGGGTAGCTAAGATATTAATAGGACAAGACCGATCTCTCGTCATATTCATGGTGAATTCTCTTGCTCTGATTCAGCTTAACTCTGGGAGGAAGTATGATCTATGATGAAGATATTCCGAGGGTTTGTCCAGACTAGTCATTGCTTCAATGATTTCTTCGTCATAGGGCAATACCAAGTCTAACGAATCGGTGCCAGCGAGAGAACCCTGAGCCCAAATAGGCTCTAGAAGTGGATCAAACACTTGTGTGGGAGTTGGATCAGTGCTAGCTGAAGCTTGCTAGACTAAAGTGTACACTACTTCAGCTGCGGACAAGGGCATGGACATGACCTCGTGCCCTGTCCCATCCATCGTGGCTGATGGGGAAGGAAGTATCCACGAATCATCGAAGTAAGTCATGCAGAACGATGAAACTTGAAAAATCTCAACCTTATGGTGATTGGATATAAACTTGATATCACCTTGAGGGGGTGGGTAATTGAAGGTACCCATCAAATATGGGCACAAACTAACCCCTACATTGACAACACCTGGTTGAGGATTATAAATCATCGGGACCGTGGATACCCCCAATGCAGGGTCAGGTCTGGAGAAAGACAATTGATCGATGGTCACTATCCGACCCTCGTGTGGAAACAACAAGACCCAGAAAACTGTAGCAACCACTACTTACATGGCATAAGTCCAACTCCTTCCTAACAAGAGGTTATAGTCAAGGGGAGCATCGACTACCTCTACTTTGACACACACAGTCTTCCCACTTAACTGCACGGGGAAAGAAGGAAGGATACCATGTGGTAAGAATGAATGACCGTCGAAAGCGGTGAGGAGAGTAGGTGATGGAGACAAAACGGCCTAGCCAACGACCTTCCAACATGCCAATGACATAATGCATGTCGAGGCACCCTCATCAACCACCGTGCGGAAGATATTTCGAGTAAAAGTTTTCATGGGATAAGCCACTACTATATGAAACGCTACGTGGTAAGGCAGACGAGGTTTTAAGTCAGTTGTATCTAGCATGATTGTACCCAGATTACAAGTCTTGGTAGATCCTAAAGTAGTTAACAAGGATTTTCTCTGGGAAGGGCAGCTTTGGAGGACCTCCAAAGCGGACATTGCACAAGGGGTTTGTGATAAATCTTCCACCACAGAGTAGTTTTGGGCGGCCCTTGCGTTTGGGTTATGAGAAGATTTTTTGAATTCACCTTTTGGAATGCATGTCATTGTTTCACCCAATGTCTTCTCAATCTGTAGAGGAAGAGATGGGAGTTCATCTTCTTTACCCTTCTCAGAAGTGCTTGGTTTACTATAGTCATGCGCTCTAGTCGATATGAAAGAATAACCCTTCACCATATATACGTCCGTGGATGTGGGGTTTTTCGAATATGGAGAGGGTTCTTGTATGCCCCCTTCTGTGCTTGCAAGGGCTTGGGTTAGATTTTTCCCATGTTGAAATGGATTGGTCAACACAACAGGTCATTGCTGCATCACAAACTTTTGGGCTTCTGCAAGCCGGGGACACAGATGGGTTGGGTGGTCTTCCGCACACAAGTTGCATGGATAAATCGCCTTTCGTTTCTTAGTGTTGTCCCTGCCAGCATTATCAGTAGGTTTTTTATCCCCCTTACCCTTCTTTCATTGTTTTTTCTTTCCTTCAGGCTGTTGGGTGGCCTTTGGGTTAGTCGATTGCACTGTGTGTACCTCCGACATTTTGGTAGGGGGAGTAGCCAAAGTAGTAGTTTGGTTGGCCACTATGTGTTGTATAGATAACTGCTACAACTACTTCATCAATTTCTTAGTAGGCTTTGTTTGTGCTGAACCAACAATACCATCGACATGTGGTCCAACTCTCTGTCTAGTTTTATCGAGTATTGAGTGTGGTGCATCTGGCAAGATGTTGTATAATAAACTGAACTGAGAATAGATGAGCTTAAATTTTTGAGCTCTCATGATGGCTTCTTCTTCAGAGAATACTCCCGACATCACGATGTCTTTGGATAACTGTGGGAACAAAGACGTAAGGAACCACTCAAGAAGGAATGCTGGTGGGACTGGCACCTTAATTAAACTCTTCTGATGTCTCCATTCTTAGATGTGATCAGAGATATGGTCTGTTGTTGTCTGTTCGAAATTGGCAAGAAGCTCTATGCTAGCATTGTATCTCACAAGTAACTAGAAATGGTTTAGGAAAGCCATCGCCGGTTCATCGAAGGAAGAGTATCTTGAGTGATCGAGCTCAATGTACCATTTCGCGGCACTCCCAATGAGAGTATGTTGAAACAATCAAAACTGTATGGAATCGTCTTTCAACGAGTTAGATGAGAACCAAAGATGGAAGGTAGTCACACGATCTCCTGGATCTTCGTTAGGCTTGGCTTCAAACTTTGGAATGTCTGAAGGAAACTTTGTTGGCATAGGAGGCCAATGCGGATCATGACAAATAGGGTCATTCAACAACCTTGTCAAATTTGGCAAGTGCAAAGTCGTCAGGAAAGGTAGTTTGGGTTGTTGGTGATAACCTGGGAAAAAGGGGCCTGGAGTTTGACTGGCACCAGGTTGCCAAGAAAAGTTCGACTACTGGCACCAGGTTGCCAAGAAAAGTTCGACTACTGGCACCAGGTTGCCAAGAAACTAGGGCCCTGGCCAGAGTATGGATTTTGCGTATGTGGAGACATCATCGACTGATTTCCCAAATAGGACATAGATGGTTGGGCATGCATTATATTCGAAGGACTATGGGAAGGGTTGTCCCATGTCAGTCTTGTGGGGATAGGAATAGTAGTTTGTCTGGGGTTCCATTGATTGTGGAAAGAATTACCGATCGACATTCCAGATGAGGGAATGGATCCCTGCCAAGAATTCCAAGGCCTTGATGTGGAAGAAGTTCCTAGATTTTCCCCCTGTGCAGGAATAGTACCCTGCATAGGAATAGGTTGTCCAAAACTGGGATTGCCCCCAATCAGGAAGGAGGCTAATGAGAAGGCATTGTTACCAAATGTTTCGGTCAAAGAAAATGGTGTCAAACCTACTGGCATACTATGCAAAGGTGGTCCTTGACTCCTTGCTCCAAATAAACTATGGTGTGTAGGTTGCCCGAAAGATTGCTGATGCGAGCCACCGAGTGAAGGGGACAGAGGAGGTATATGACCTCCTCTGTAAGGGAAAGCATTAAAAGGAGCAGGAGTTCCCCCCATGTGACCTTGCAAAGGAGCGCTAGATCTCCCTTCCCCCAGACCTGAAGTCTGTAAAGTGGAGTAGGAAAGTACATGACTTGTACCTGAACTAGGCATCCCATATGAGAATAGAGGGCCTATCGCACTTGGTGTGAAAGGGGTTGTGGCCAACGCCAAAGATGGGATCGGGCCACTGTGCGATTTAGTGGCAATCAAGACCATGGTGGCTCGGACCGAAGGTGAAAATTCTCCCATGGTGACAACCATAGTGGGAATTGAAGAATTCCTAGAAGGAGTAACAACATTTGTTTCCATTTTTGTATGCAACACTCTCTGGCACTCGTAAGGATGAATCAGTACGATGATGGGTGATGAAATATCAGTGGTGGAGGTTTCAACCAAACTTAAATATTGTGCTCCAAGGTATAAAATGGTCGATTCCTTTGGATGTTGGTCGGGCACAATTGCTTGTGACCCGCTCGCTTCAAAAGACCCTTGTTGGTCTAGCTTTCGCCTTAGTAGTGGCGGCGGTGGCTCCAGTGTAACCGGCGGCAGGCCAAGAAGCCTTCATGACTGGCAGAGCTCGTGATCTTCCACTGTGTGAGAAGATCAAAGACACTCTAGGGTAGTCTAAATGTTCAAAAGTAACACACACTAAAAAAAAAATTCCCTAAAAGATACGACAAGAAAACACTAAATTAATTGGAAAAATAGTTACAACAACCAACACTAGAGAAACTTACCGGTTCAAGTGCAACTCGAACACGAAATCACCCTCCAGGTATACTCTTCAAAGCGTGGCCCGATGTCTATCCTAGGTACCAAAGTATACCCCCGAAGTCACCTGTGTATGTCCCTAAAAAAGATAAGCAACTAGGTTTCCAGCGCACGAACAGTCACCAGGCGGGTACAGTCGAAAGTCGGGTAGACCAAAATGAGCAGAGTATTGAGCCAAAAACCTGTCAAGGGTATTGAAAGAGAGTGGCCCAGAAGAAAATTGAGGATATCGAACAAATTCGAGACCCACAAAGCCCCGTGGAAAATGTAATCGACGAAATCCCAAAACAATCCCTCTATATGTGTTCTCCACTACGATTGGTCCAGCTTTGGAGGGGTTATCTCCGCTACCTTTCCGCAGGCAACCTCATGTTTATCCCCTGTGTTAGAGGGGGGTCCCAGATAAATTTCATGATACTAGACTTAGACACTCCCTAACTCAGACTCCAGTGTTTGATTTTAAATGGCCTTGAAGAGTTTCCTCTCCAACCTAATCCAAGGCCCTAATCCTGAACTAGTTGGTTAACCCTACAAACATAAAAGTCTAATAAATTTTAGATTTAGCATTAATTTTATGGCTTGTCTTATGTAAATGGGTATGAAATTGAAACTGATGATGTGTAAAAGACGAAAGAAAAAATGAATAAAAAGAAGGAAACAAAAACTTTCATTTAATGCAAAATTTCAACAACTTTTCAATTTTTTATTTTTTATTTTTAATTTTCTAAGATTTTCGACAACAAAATCAAAATGAATTTCACTCGACTATGATCTACTTATGATCTAAGTAAAATGCAAAAACTTATGAAATAAAAGACTTTTCCCTGGTTAATAATGCAGAATCACACTCTTCAACCAAACAAGAAAATGAAAGACATTTTTTTATTTATTTAAATGCTGATAAATCAAAAAGGAAATATATCAACAAGTAAAAACCAAGAAAAACAATTCTGGCCTAATCGCAGATAAAAAATAATCACTTCAAGAAATCACACACTAGAAACTTAAAAAATGACTCTCACACTTGTCTAAAAACCCTAAAAACTTCTTTTTTATGACAACTTTTAAATGAGAAAAAGCAAGCTAAGGCTAAGATTAATCCTAAGTTACTGAATGCTAAGACAAAGATTCAAAAACTTGAGAGGTATAACTCTCATCAAGGGAAAGGATGACTACCTTACCCTCAACAAAAACTATCCTTCACAAGCACGCTACTGATAATCCAACAGCAAGCGTGTGAACGCGAGTTGTATAGAGATAGAGGGCGTGTACACGCGGGCTGAACTTCTACAGGATGTGTGTATCTCTAAAACTCTGAAAAATGAATAACAACAGACAATCCAAACCAGGAATAGACCACTGACATTGAGAACAAGGATCTCTTGAAGGCTTGGACACTCTCTTTAACATAAAAAGCAAACAATGTAAGGAAAAACTTTGTAAAACAAACCAATCCGAGGCAAGACTAAAAACAACCGAGACTTAGAAAGAATTCCAGAAAACCCCTGAGACTGTCTGATTCTGAGAGAGAAGAGGATGACTGCCTCAAAAAGTTTATGGACTCTACACGCTCATGCTACTTCTTCAGCTAGCGTTTACACGTGGGATGTAAGAGAGTAGGGTGCGGGTACACACGTGCAGACCTTATACAGGTCGCGTGTACCTCTGTTTGTCTTGAAAAAACATAATCAAGCAAATAACAGAGACCGTTGGTATAGGAAACCAGACTCTCTGCTAGCTCAGACTTTGTAGAAGCTAAAAAACAGGCAAGAAAACCAGCCTTTTAAAACTACCCAAAAATTAAATTCCTAGGAACCCTAGAGACTTCCCCAGTATGGTCACCAATTATGTTGTGAGGTAAATCCCCTTATGGACTAGAAAATAGGGTTATCTTATGCATGCAGCTATGATGGAAAGAAATCTACTTTCTACCTTCATCCCCAGACTTAAACTCCATTCCTTTTTAGCAAATACATGGTTTAGACCAACATACCTTATTCTGGATGTTCGATGTCGATCCTCCTTCACTCTTGATCACTTGTTGGCAACTATCCTCTCAAGATTGACTTGCGTACAAAACAAGAAACAAACTACACATGCATTTTACCTACGGACTAATGGGTTAGAGATTCAAACATATATTTACTGATCTATGAAGAACTCATATAGCGGGACGGGAAAAGCATTTATTTATTATTAAATTTGAATGAATCAACTTACAAATGTCAAGATCGGCCACTTCTCCTCGAATCCTGATCCTAGGCTCCTCTTTCAAATGTCCTTCAACTTCTTTTTGTTGTATCTCTTCTTGCACAAGGATGGCTAAAGGGTTGGGACAATAGGAATATGAAATTGGGCAGAGTTTCTTTACTCTATTTTTCCCTCCTCCAAATGGGACCCCTAGCCCTTCTTTTATAGGCTAGAAGAAACTAGGTATTTGGATGAATCCTCGACCATGCATGGCCAGGAGTTTCAGTTAACTCACCCAGAGCTGTGTGTTCCATCGGAAACTTTCTTTTTTTCATTCTTTTGTCGGTCCATGCGGGCTGTTTTAGGTCAGCTAGCGTGTACACACGTGCAGTAATGGAGTAGCACGTGTGAGCCCTTATAAAAGAGGTTTTTTAAAGAGTTTTTTAGTAGTGCTTTGGAAAATAAGGGATCTGAGATGGCCTGATGCCTAGGTAAGCATGTATGGTGCAAATTAGGGTTATAACGTCTCCCTAGCTGAAATTTTCGAGCAATTTCTTCGAATGCTCTTCTCTTGAAATCTCCATGACTATCTGTTCATGGCATTCATCGACTAGCTCTGGATGGTTTAACCAATCCTCCAACATTTCTAACTCCTTTTCCCATGGAGTGAGAATCTTAACTGTGTGCTTCGCTTCTTTTCCTTGGGTAGCTTTTGATATCTGCTCCTTCATCATGACAGTCTCTTATGGTTGTCGTTCCTTTTTCATACCTACATCATAGACACAGTTAACTTTAAAATCATTTGGCCCCATGGCCTCCTTCTCAGATTCTTGTTGCATTATACCATTATGCGCAACACTTGTATTAGCCTCTATTGGACTATTTGGCAGGAATACTCGAATTCCCCCAATCATTAGAATACTTTTCTGACCTTCCTTCTCTGTCATATCCTCTTGCTAATATGAACTCACTTCTGAGTTCATCTGCTCTCCCTTGCCCACTTGGCAGTATGGGATTTTTCTACTGCCCACTTGGAAGTCTATGAGATCAATTGATCCCATCTCCATCAACATTCCTTGCTAACATGAACTCACTTCTGAGCTCCTGATACTTTCAAACAGTCTCATATCCTTCTCCATGCCCACTTGGCAGATTGGAAATTTTCTTTTACCCACTTGGTAATCTATGAGATCCTCCAACGATCTCATCTCATTCTCAATGTCATTGAGATTTCTCCCAGTCTCTGGTTCACAAGTGTGAACCACTCCTTCTCTATCACCGAGGCTTCTAATATGCCTCATCCATTCCTTCAATAGTCTCTGCTACCTTCAGGCCAATAAATATTGAACCGACCACTTTACCCTTCTCTTTATGGGCCATTCATATACCCAATGTAGCTTTGCATCTTACTGCATCCGTAGTGCAAGCTATTCCATTCTCACCCTTATCTCAGTGAGATCTTCATCCATCTCATCTTTTCTCTACTGCTGATGGTTTTTCTTTCCACCATGTCCATTGCCTTCAGTAGACATCTTCCTATTCTTGTCTGCCCTCCTGAAAAACTTGTTGTTGTCACTCTGCAACCGTGAGTGCTTCTAGCCTTTCCTACAGTCCTCCTGACTATCTACTGACTATTGTGCACCTTGCAACAATCATCATAGAGCTTCAACACTCTGTCTTCCTTTTCCTCTAGCTTCCTCTGCCTGCAATATACAGACAAAATCAAGCTCCGATACCACTATGATGCATACCCCCGACCCTCAAGTCGAGATCCACGCAGGATTGATCTCCACAATTGTACTAAGCTGGAACAACTCAGTGGATTCTCGCTGGAACCCAAATGATCCATAGGTCCTTTGGAAACCCCACTTGTGCAGACAAGCACAAGGTGTGAGATTCATCTCCTCCAAGTGACCATGTCACTATGACCTCGAGCCAATCCAAATAAGCACCTTTATCATTTTGTGACTTCAGGGTTTTCAACGCAAAGTACCCGGCTCCTTGTCCTCAAAATTTCTAAAATGTCAGACCCCAAAAGGGTCTAACGGCTCCTTGGATCCTCCCTTAAACCTTCTCCATGTGACCCGGTCCTATGAACTGGTGCTATTCCTTCGAATGATTTCGGGGTTTCGCGAGTCAGGACTCCCTGTCTCATGACTCCTTCACTCTCGAGCTCCCAGTTGCTGAAATGATGAAAATGACCTAATGGCTCAAGCTCCTCCCTTAGCCTCCATCCATGTGACCACCACTCTGTGACCATGTGCTTAACATCAAAGTGCTACTGGCTTTTTTCAATTCAGGGAATCACGATGCAAGCGTTCCTCCTTTCCCTTTCAAATCCCTAGTCCACAAAATGCCAAAATCTCTCTACTAAGAGATCAACGGCCCAGGTCCTTCTGGAACCGACAACCATGATCTAACTGGATCGATGGCTCGAAATATTTTGGGCCTTTTCCCAAAACCTGGACCGCTTACCACGTGTCCTCCTGTAGATGGTTATGATGCTTTCAAGATTTTTCTATGCACCTCCTAGGGACTAAATCCCATGCATGTATCCTTGATCCAGTGGCTCTCGGGCCACTGCGCTCTAGATCCAACGGATGGCATGATTTCATGATTTTGGTGATTGCAAGTATGATATGTGGCCTTCTCTCCTCCTCCAACCCTCGATTCTCGAATGTGTGGATATCCAAGGGTTAAACCCCCTGCGCCTTCGCCTGATCCAACGGTTGTCAGGTATTGGCATTAGATCTGATGGTTCAGATCTATCCTCCTTTCTGTCTCTCCTCTTGTATGCCTAAATGTAGATTCAACAGTCCATATCTTTCCTCCCAGTGTCGATCCAACGGTGGTTGTGGTACTCCTCCTGAGCTTGCGCCTCTTTCCTTCCCTTGGAAGAAATTCGACGCTCGAAGGTCTCAGCCTTCGATGCTTCCCTTGCGAGCCCGATTCCTTTGGGTCTCATCTTCATTATAGAAACACTTCCCCTCCTGAGCTTAGTCAACTTAGAAACCTCAAAAGGTTTCTGGACCTTCTACTCCTTTCTTCTATTTCTCTGTGCACAAAGGCATTGTTCCTCCTGAGCTTCAGGACTTAGAATAAGTCCACCCTTGCAAACTCTTTGTGTTGCTAAGATTTTCTCAATCTCAAATCCAAAGTATTTCTTGAAAAGAAATTCTTCACACCCTCTTGGTGTTCCTTTTCTCAATACATACCTTGCAGAGCCCACAAAGTATTCAGTAACTCTAGTTTCCTTCAAACTCAACACTTCCCTTTACTCATAACTCAAAAGAGAGTTCTTCTCGGTGAATTCTATGCACTCACCCAATGCCCTCTTGGCAGAGCTCTACAGAACCTGCAGTAGTTTTGTCTTCCCTGAACTCGAAAGAGAGTTCCTCATGTGAACTCCTTGCACTCGCTCGATGCCCTCCTGGAAAAGATCTACAGAACCTCAGACGTTTTGTCTTCCCTCTCTGTGCTCTCCTCTTCACAATCTCTCCTTCAGGATGTTCAACGATCATGGGGTTTTTCCTTTGAGTCCAAGATTTCCTCTGGTGCACCCTCCTGGCACGTCTCTGTCTAAATTCTGTAGAATTCAGAAGTGCACTCTATGCACTGGCTTACAAAACCCACAATGTTCTGTCATGCAACCTCTTACATGAAGCCACAAAGAACCAGACTTGGAATCAAAGAACCCAATAGACAACAATTTCTATCTGCAACCTGCAAATTCTTACAAACATACATCTACAACATATCATAAGCACATAAAGATATTCATTCAATTACTTAGAATAACATGCAGAAAAAATTGCTCTCTGTTTGTATCAATAAAAATGCCTCTTTACAAATATGTTCAAGCTCTGACTGTAATAGAGTCACAACTTCTTGTCTTCTCCCTATTTTCTCTATTCTTCCCCTGCTTTTTTTTTTTTTTTTAAACAAAAAGAAGATCTCTTTACAAAAGGGGGCTCCTTGAGCGCTTCCCTCCATCCTCACCAACTCTCATTAATTACAATGAATTACATTGAATGGGCCATCTAATCCAAATTGGACCTAGATCCCCATAAACCTATCAGCCATTAAGGTGACACCAACTACAACATGCTCAAAGGCATGGCTTTGGCTCTACCAGCCTTACAAACATTTAATACATTAAATTCAAATTTGAAATTTGAAAGTGAGAGGGTTGTGCCTCTCCTCTCCATTGAACGCATGCTGGGTGTGATGGTTGGCTGGTGCTTGATGATGTTGGAATGATGCTCCTGCATCACTAATGGCCAAGTGACTAGGTGGCATTTGTTATTGCAACAATTTAATATCATTTTGCTTGACTGACTTGGAAAAGATAATGTAGTAGCTGACTTTCTTTCCCAAATAAAAAATGAGGATGATGAGATCCCTGTAGATGATAGTTTTCCAAATGAGCATCGTTTTTCCCTTTCTGTCAATACCCCATGGTTTGTAGATACGGAAAATTATTTGGCTACTAGGAAATTACCGTCTCATTTGTCACCTTATGAAAAGAGGAAAATTATTACACAGAGTGCTAATTACTCTTGGGTTGGTCATGATATTTTTCGCACAAGTCCTAATTTGGTTATTCGTAGATGTGTCTGAGAGGATGAGGTACCTAAAATACTACGAAGTTGTCATGATGGACCATGTGGTGGCCATTCTTGTAACAAACGTACATCATATAAGGTGTTACATTCGGGTTACTATTGGCCTAGAATTTTCAAAGATGCTGCCAAATATGTGAGAAGTTGTGATAGTTGCCAAAGGATAGGAAGACCTACGTCAGCTGACTAAATGCCTTTACGTGCCCAAGTTATGATAGAACCCTTAGAAAAATGGTCCCTCAACTTTGTAGGACCAATTTCACCCATGTCCCGTAGGAAGAACTATATTTTGGTTTGTATGGACTATGTCACCAAATGGGTAGAGGAAAAATCCCTATTCAGGGCTACAGAGAATTCTTTTATCGAATTTATCTATGAAGACATATTTAACCGCTTCGGTGTCCCTCGTGAAATTGTTACTGACCAAGGCACTCAATTCACTTCCAAGATAATGAGAGAGCTAACAGATAAATATGGGATTAAACACCGTAAATATTCTCCATACCACCTGCAAGCCAATGGTCAGGTAGAATCCACAAACAAAGTTTTGGAAGCCATATTGACCAAGACTATTCAATTACATCACCAGGATTAGGCTGATAGACTCCCAGAAGCTTTATGGGCATACCAGACCACCTGGAGAAATACCACTCGAAATACCCCTTATGAGCTAGTGTACGAAAAACAAGTACTTCTACTAATAAAATTCCAAGTAAGGACCTTCCGCATTGCCGTAGAATTAGGATTGAACTTAGATGAGGCTCAAAAGAAACAAGCCCTACAATTGAATGAGTTGGATGAAATTAGGGAAGATTCCATCCAACAAACGATATTAGTCCAAAACCATAGGAGCAAGTGGCATGAAAAGTTTATTAAGAAGAAGCACTTCCAACCTAGTGATTGGCCTATATTGTTTGATTCCCAACTCAAAACCTTCAGAGGAAAACTCACCACCCAGTGGTTGGGCCCTTATGAGGTAGACACTGTATATGACAATGGAGCTGTAAAAATTAAAACAATTGATGATGGACAAGTCTCCTTTGAAGTAAATGAACACCGACTCAAATTTTATCATAAGACCATTTCCAAAGAGGATTTTCTACAGGTCATGTCAACTGAAAAAGCATTGGCCTTGGTAGATGAGGAAGTACCCCCTTTTTCTTGAAAACTTTTCTGAATTTCCTATTGTATATATGTAAATAGTTTTTGAATTTTGTTAATAAGGTAATTCTAGAGATTTCTATAAGTATTTGTTTCACCAGGAGTACACAGTTTCAAGGATATTTCTTCAAAACATTGTTACACTTGAATTTTGTGTCTTCTAAAGCATCAAGTGAATATTGACTTACTATAATTAGCCATATTTTTTCAAAAATTCTCATTTTTTAGGCATTCTAAAGCTGTTACTCTTGAAACTCTTCACCACTGTATAAGGAAGTGATACCATAAATATCAAGCCTAGAGGTTTCTCGTACAGTTTTTTTTCCAAGAAACCTAAGTAAGTGAGTCAAGTGTCTTTATCAAAGAGTAACAAGGTCTAATTAGCAGTTAGTCATGGAAACATCACAATAGATACAAAAGAAGAAAGTGAGTTGAGCCTAGAGATAACTTTTTGTTCTTTATCAATGGTACCATCCACTACACACTAAATAGCTTGATTATATCATATCTTTAGATAGGCCACATCCTCTTAAGTACCCCTTACATCGAGACAATCACTAATTAATATAACGGAAAGTCATCCTCTAACATAAATACCATCCCAATTGAAAAAATAAAGAAAATTTGTTTTCAGAGTTGTCCCCCCATCTTCTTGCATAAAGAAATCTTATACTAAAATCTTAAAAGATGGAGGGCCAGTCTCTGAGGTTGTAAGAGGCTGACCTACCAGACTACTGAATAGGTTTTCTAGCAACGAGTACCGGCCTATGGTATGACTAGGTAAACCCATCGGAGTATTGAACAGGCTTGCTGGTAGCGGGGCATTCTACCTAGTGAGGATGGTAATCTGACAAAAATAAATAATAAATTTAACCTTGTCCTGATGCACGACATTAATTGCAGACAAAGCTGGCATGAATTATGTTTGTTTAAGATAAGGTTAATGAACTCCATAGACTTTCCATTGGGAAATAACTCTAAGACTATCTTGAAACTCTCTTGCCTATCTCTTCTTATCTATATATAGGATCTCTTATCCTATAGGTGGGGCCATTTTCTAACCATCTCGTCAGACCAATCTGTGAAAGTTTATATTTACACTTGGCATACTATAAATCTTCGGCTATTGGGGGATACTAACTGGTTTCCTATACTTTTGATTGTGAGGTGTCACAATACTTAGGTGTGGGGGAGGGGTTCATGAGCTAACAAATGATAATTGCCTAGAGAAATAGATCTTTGCAAGAGTTTTTGTATTATTTACATGATACAGGTTATTACATTAATAGTCATTTTATTTTTGAAGTGCTAAACTCTTGTGCGCTATAAATTATTGAACATATACTTAATATACCACTTTTTATCGGTTTATCTTTCATTACAAGTTGTACATTGTAGGTTTCACAATACATGTTTTATGCTTGCTATAACCTGTTCATTGTAGGTTTGACATTATATGTCATATGCAAAAGGATTGAGTGAGCATGATGGAAAAATCAACAACAAGGGAACATTTTGCCTCTGCTCATTTACCATTGTGATTGTCAAAAACACTGCAAATTTGTAGGCTATCCATTATAAGAGGTGAAAATGTGCTTAACACAAAGGTACCGTATGAAGTTTCATATGAGGTGCCATATGAAATGTTGTATGAGGTGCCAAATGAAGTACCATATGAATTACACACCAGTAATTGTCCTAGATTCTAGGTATCTAGAAATTGATTACATTCAATTGAATTGGTTGTAGGAAATTGATTGAAGATGCTTTATATGTTCATGATCAAATGTCCAAGTCAAAAGACTTGGACATTGATCTAACTGTGCATCGTTACATTACCCCCAAAAACGAGCCTTCGAATTCAAAAATTCCCACACATGGCAGCTCATGCACACATGTGTGCAACCTACTCCACTATAGGCGCATTCAAAATCAGGCTAGGCAACCATTATCTCAATTCACCCTTGCCATTTGGTCTGCACTGCATAAGAAATCACAACCAATCTATGCCATTTCTTCCCCTATTCAAATCGAGTTTGTCCCATGCCCAATTCATGCCATCTCTTGGCTCGATCACGCTCTTTCCTGGTGAATTTCACCTCTGCCACAATTCCTAGGAGGTACGAACCCTCTTCCTATGCGGATGTTTTTTCCATTCCCGAATTTGGACAATGCAGAGAAGTATTTTTGTGTGCAGGTTGGGGGGCATTTTTTTCTAACTTGCAGGGCCACGATGATGGCCTCTCCATGCAATTTTCCATCGGTTTCAATGGGAAGACAACATGCGTGGGGTCTCTTTCCTTTGAAGTCTCAGAGGAGTCCATAGCTGCAACCACAAATCTCCCATGAATGGGAGATAGATGGTTCAAAAACCACCAACTAACGCACCCAAGTTATAACAGGGGTTTTAAGCCCGAATTTGAGAACATTTCAGGAGAAAAAGGATATTCTAGGGAGTGGATAAAGGTGAAATTGATCAACCCTTTCATCGTCATCACGAGGTTGATAATATGCGAAGGTAGATACTCCACTTTCAAAGCTTGTCATTTTATATTGTTGGCTCATTTTTTGTTCAACAAACCTTTGAATTTCCCCTTCTATTTTCTAAAAATCTTGGAGAATATGTCCTCTCAAGTGAGGAAGAATGTGACTAACCCCCACAACAGTCTCTTTCACCATGGCTTGATCAAACTCCTTGTTCTATCCGAACTAGAGAAACAAGGGAAAACTTGGGATGCCTTTATCTATCAATTTGCAAACCCTCACTTGACAATTAAGACCGACAAAAATCCACTTAGCCTAAGAACTATCTCTCCATACAAGCCTCTCTCTCCAAGAACTCCAAACCCCCTTGTACAAACCCTCTCTTTGCCGGAACAATACAAAAATATTTTTGATATCCCTACTTCCTCATCGGGTAAAAAGACCAAGAGAAAAGACAAAAATAAGCCTATTGTTAACCCCCCAATGCCTTCAATCTCTCTTGATCCCACACCTAAAAATATCCAAGAAGTAATCCAACAAGACTTTCCCATCTTTCCCACAAATAGGAGGGGAGCCAATCGATTTGGTAAAGGACCCTTTTGAAAGAGTACCCGGAGCACAAGAACAAAACCTTATGCAAAACCCCTGCCTACGGATCCTATCCAAGTGTCCTCCAACCTTGAGAGTCCTCACATGAGACTTAGGTAAGTTTCTGCAGATGGATTAGAGCCACTAAGTAAGACAAAATCAAAACCTACCTCTCCTTACTAATCCCCCATCACTCCTACTTCACCCATGCCTACTTTAGATCCTAAAAATGATATATTGTCCACATCCCTCAAAGGATCTAAGCTTCCCTAAGAGATCATTGATTCTTCCCCAGTCATTGAGAAGCTACAAAAATAAAACCATCAACTTCTCCAACAGTGGGAAGAAGGAAGACGATAGACACACACCTTCATCATGATAATGTAGTCCTTCAAGAAAAGGTTAACTCCCTTCAATGGTTGGTTGATGGTATGACCAAATCCAACTGCAGCCTCAGAGCACAACTGAAGCAACACAAGAGACACAAGGAAAAGTCTTCACAACAAGAAGGAGAGGCTTCCAAAGCTGATCCTCCTCAGCAAGCCTAGTCACGAGGGGTAATTTATTTTTGTTTTCAGTGGGACCTGCAAAATCGTAAGTGTGGGGGTAATGTTGGGCTGAAGATATGATCAATTTTATGACAGTTATAGACACTTTTTCCGAATGTACATATGTGTTTTTCATGTTTTGGAGAAGATTTTTGAAGAATTTTGTGTTAAAACGGTATGATCTACACCAAGTATGTATGATTCATGTTTGATGTCAATATTGAGTATAATTCATCACGTTTTACATTCCCAAGGATATAATTCATGTTTTTTGGTGTTACAGGGGAAAAACTCATCATGTTTATGATTCCGGCACTCAGTCTGACACTCCTTCCAGTACTCGATCTGGTACCTGGTCGGACACTTCGTCCAACACTGCATCTTGCACAAAAACGGTGGGTGATTTGGCGGTTATGGTATTGGCGGCCAGTGGTGGGTGAATCAGGAACATGGGTTTTTCTCGTGCTTGCCCCCTCCAACTATTGAATTCTTGACAATTCAGTTTAAGTTGTTAAGCAGGGCGATTATTGGCTCACTCTATTTTGGTAGTTAGGGCACCATTAATGTAATTTTCCGATTTTAGAAGTGGTTCGACCCTCCTGTGGTCGACCACTTGGTCTATAAATATTATAAATATCACTGTAGTTCTTAAATAGAAGTGAAGCAATAGAAGAATCAGTGGGATAGGGACAAACATCATTTTACTCCGTTTTGCCATTTTTCATTGCCAGATTATATAGAAACTACATTTTTGAGTTTCCATGGTGAAATCAAATTGCTGAGTTTGTGGTGTGCTTTTAGGAAGTGACCACGACTTGTTATGGGGCCCACCAACTGTCTAGTAAATGTTCTTTAAGTTGTTCATGTATTTTATAGTTTAGTTCTCTCATTTTATTTCCTATACATGCATTATTATTTTGTTAATTAATTTGTTGTTGTTGTTTAATCGTCTTAACTCTCTTTTGCAGGTTAGTATGAAGTCTTGTGTTAGTATGTGTTGATCTTGTAGTTAGGAACGAATTTGCAAATTCATAGACTAACCCCATGTGCAATTAGATATTAGATTATGTTTTATTTATGATTTTAGAATTAAATTTAAATCAAAGTTTAAAACAGAGTAGAATAGAGTTTTAATTTGAGTTTTCTTTAACAAGGATTTGATGGATGGATAGGATTAATTTCAGTTTTTAATTATAGATTACTTATTCCATTTTTATGTAGATCTTGCTTAATTATTTGTTGGTTAATGTATTTGGTAGTTTACTTTTTAGTGTCATGTTTTAATTTATGTTCTTAAGCTTTTTCCTTATTGCAGTTTGAATTGTTAAGATAGATATAACATAGTTTCATTTTATGTACTTTCTTTTCTAGAATTAGATTGCAATTATTTTTCTTAGTTAATGATTGAATTTAATTATGAAGTTTGTTTACATAGCCTAGAAGTACAATTAAAATCTCATTTTGTTGTTGATGGTTAATAATTCATGAACATGCAGGGTAATTAACATTGTTTACGTAATGGCTAAATTCTCACTGGATTCTTTAATCCATACCTTTCACTTTGCATTGAAATCAGTGTTGAGCTTATACCACTTGAATTATTCTTTGTTGTCAAGTGCCATCGAGATATTATCATGCACCAGAGACATTCACACAACCACCAACACTATATTTGAGTTGTCATAGGTTAAAAGATAGCTTCCTGCTTTCGTAGATCAAAATATATAGTTTCTTGCTTTCGTAGATAGTTTTATTGTTGTTGTAGTGTAGATAATCTTTTGCTTTGATAGGTTAAAGAGAAGTTTTCTTATCATAGATTAAAGGTTAGTTGTTAGTTCTTCCTTCTTTCAATTAAATAGATTTTCTTTTATGAATTAGAAATGGTTTTGAAGTTTGAATAAAGAATATAGTTCACTTGCCTCTTAGGTCAGATAGTTGTTCAGTGAGAATTTTTAATTAGATTACTTGCAGTAGAAGTTATCTTAGAGTAGTTATTTGTTTACTTGCTTTAATAGGTTAGCTAGTTGTTTTTCTTAATTGTTTACTTGCTTTAGTAGAATAGGTGTTTGCTTGTTTATTTACTTGTTTTCATAGGGTAGTTTCTCATTGAATTTAGGTAGGCAAGTTAAGTAGTTTTCTTTTGTTATTTTCTTATTGTTATGCTTCAAATAGTTTTCTTTTGCTTATTGCTTATTGTTATGAACTAGTTTGCTTTATATAGAGTTTTTATTTGCTTTCTTAGAACTATCCATCAATCCTTAATCCAAAAGTACTTAGGTTACATAGTTTCAAGTTGCTTAGTAGGGTTTTCTCATTAGATAGGTTTTCTTGAATAGATTATCCTTAGATAGCTACCTTCCTCAGTTAGACTATACTACTACCAACCCTTCTACCTTTGGCATATATTTTGCTACAAATCCCTACAAATCCAAGTTTACTTACCCCAGGTTGAAAATTTAATTGAGGGTTTTTAGTGTGTTTTAGTGCATATATAACACCCATCAACATCTTGTGCCTAGGTCTTTCCTTCCCTCCTTGGGAAATTTGTAGCTTTAGAAATCCCTGATTTTTAGGGGTTGCTAGTGGTCAAATCCCACATTTTCCACTTGTAAAAATCAGCCTTGAGGTAACTCAAACATGTTCCCCACTCATGGAGTCATGGTCAGCGATTTTTAACCTGGTTGTTCCATTTGTCTTCCAACATTTAATTTATAATTTTTTGTATTTCACATGTGTCAAAATAAAAGAGGTTAGTTGGGCAAGTCAAATATTTTCCCAACAATCATTAAATAATTAATTACAATAATTAAAATTCCAAATTTGGATTTTCCATAAATGACAAATAATTTCCAAATATGAATTTTCCAAAAATGGAAATTTATTTCCAAGTACACTTAGAATTTAATATTCTAACATTTGAGGATATTGCATGATGTATAGAGGTTGGAGGTGTAATTTCGGTATGAATCATGGGGACTAGAGTGACGCCCCCAGCATGACTAGCAGAGGCTAGTTGCAAGTCTTCAAAATGACTTGCATAGGTCGTCGACCAATCTCCAACATGACTCACAACGGTCGGTGATGAAACTCAAGTATGAATGGAAGTGACTGGATTGGTGGAAGTGGTGAGTTGTGGCATTTGAGACCAAGGACCTGTGAAAGACTGGTTTTGAGACAATGCAAGCTTGGAAGGGTCCTGGTTTACACCATGTCCCTATCCGGAAAGGTAGTATCCTCCACCTAATTGATCCATAGAGGTTTGTACATGCATCATCACTGAAGAAAATGTCTGCGAAGAGACAAAAGTATGATAAGGATTATTCAAGTGAGGATATATGTTGCCCCCATGTGAAGGGGTTATGTGAAGAGGGTAGCATGTACCATAAAATTGATTCCCTCTGTATGAAATACCAGAGGATATATGGGGACCTGCCATGGGAAAAGTGTTTGTAGGAACTAGAATGGAGGACTAAGGATACACGGATGGGGTGTAATAAGTAGAATAACCACCCATTTGAGTACTGGCTCCTGAAAAAGCATGACTAGGACTGGATTCATACGAGGGGAAATTCCAACCTCCCACAGTGAGATATGGTTGAGGGACATGACTCCTATCAAATGAAAAAATGGACAACAGAGTCATCATTCCCTCGGATCCAAAATTAGGGTTCATATAAGTAGGCCAAGGAGAGGATGGAAAGGGTGAAGGCATGTTTGGCATATCAATAGGAATATGATTAGAGACCCAAGGCATGGAATGAGTGTCATAATTTTTCATACCATTATGAAAAGAGGATGGATTCATCCCTATGAAATCAGTGAATGTCATTGGGGGGTAGTGGTAAAGGAGGGAGTCACAGGAACTTCACTATCCATGAAAACTCAAGGCATGATATAAAATATCAAAGGTCTACTAATAATCAAAGAGTAGGCCAAAAATAATCAAAATGCCAATATGCACACAAACAAGGTAAAGTGGATGAAAGTGACCTCCCTCTCTAAAGTAGGTATGACTCACCCAAGAGGGGCCTGAGACTCCTCTGCTAAATATCGGAGGTAACAGAATAAGTTATAAGGGCTCTTGTGGGTTTAACAACTAGTTGGTTAGATCCCCCTGGAGAGGTAATCCTCCATAAAGGTTGTGTATTGTCTGACCCTTATCTGACCCAGGGTACCTGAAAAATAACCCATGCAAGTAACCTATGTGGTACCTATGTCAAGCAACTAAGCAATCATGGTATAAATGATTCCCATGCGAACAGTCGTATGTCAATTCCACCGTATGGATAGGGTAGCAACCCAAAACCTTGAAATCATCGCCTCTCACAAAGGTAAGGGTACTAGCAAGATCCCCATATACGAATAGATCCCCATAAATATATCTGACGCTAAGAAGTTATCCAGGGGATATCCCTTCAACCAACCTCACACGACCTCTTTGTTAACTCCAGTGTAAGCGGAGCCTCCTGATATTACCGATTATACAATGGATTTCTCCACTCCCTTAGTCAGACACATATGTTGATTTAATATCCTTGGAGAAGTTTACTCACAAAATCCTATTCCAAGGCTCTAAATCCTAAGCTAGTTTGTGCACCCTAGAAAAATAAAATCGGTACTAATCAATTTTAAATTATAGTGTTACTTTTAGTGGCCTTGCTTACTAAAAAAGGTGTGATCGTGAAACTAGTGATGTTATGACTCAACAAGTAAAATAAATGAATATGAATACAATGCAAAGTCCTAAATTCAATTTTCAATAAATGATATGATTTACAAAATGCAATTCTCAATTCAGTTATGCAATTCTAAATAAAAATGAAATGTTTCTTTACATGTACTAAGATTAATGATAAAGACTCAAAATATCAAAATGCCAATCAATGTAAAATGCCTAATATTTTTGTATTTTTAATATAAGAGAATGAAAATGCAAGGACTAAACAATAGCTTGATATAAAAACTCTACTGTGTGAAAACAGAGACAAACCAAGTAGGATATCAAGAAATGAAACACCCATCCCAAGATGCAAGGACAATCAAATGAAAAATATGATGAGAAAGGCACCACTCAAAAATCCAACAAAAGAAAGGTATCATGTCATTCCACAGACACTTAATAGTCATAACAGAGGCCCAAGTAGACTCAAAAATCATCAAAACCTGCCCAGCAACCAAGAAACAAAGGAATATGTACGCAATTGTTCAAGGGAAAATCCCATATATATGCATCTTGCAGAAGTACATCACATGTACGTATGCGACTACTAGGCAAAAACCCGTGTATATGTATCAAAACATAGCCAGGCTAAGGAGAAAGATAAGAAACTCAGACTCAGAGTGAATAGAGGTTATCAAGCAATCATACGACAAGGAAATCAATATAAACGAGACTAATCTAGGGAGAAAAATACTCCAAACCCTGAAAAAGAAGATTCTTTCCCTAGTATGGTTGTCAATTTTGTTATGAGCAAAATATCTCTATTGCTTGGGGTAAACCAAAATAGACAAAAATGACTACAAAAATCAACTCTAATATCAATTATTTTATATAAACAAATATGCTAGCAAGACAAGATAAAAGGCCTACCTCATCCAGAAGTTTGATGAAGTCCACCGTTGAGCACTTGACCCAAAGAAATACACCTGCAACTAGTCCTCAACAATCAAGAAACACAAAGATATGGTGATAATATAGAATGTTAGCACATTCAATAGCATAATCCATCAACATTCATAACAAATACGCCCATGGAATAAAAATTCAAATATTCACAAGATATTAATTGGACGATAAAAGCGTATTTCTATAAAAATGTAACCAGAAGAAGTAAATGAATTACAAACTTTTGTGTCGGCACTGTTCATAACTGAGAAACTAAGTCCCTTTTAGTTGGGCCTCCACCACTTCAATCCTCCACCAAAGGAAAGCTCATATAAGAGAGATGATAAGGTTCTCAATCATGTATGGAAGAGCTTGGGGGTTGTTCAATGTGTTCATACTTAAAGGACAAAGGGATGCAGACTCAATATGAAGTGAATAATTTCTCCATAATAACATTGCTCTCAAAGTTGAATTCTTCTCTTCTTTTCCATAGCTCAGATTTGGCCCATTTGTAGCCTTCAAGTGGAATTGAAGGGTCAAGTTGAAATGTTTCCAGTATATGGAAAGCCAAGGATCATTGATCTAGTGACGTGACATGGAAACCCAACACTGTTTTCTAATTTTGGGCACAAATCTCGATGTACATGGGCTGTAGTGGTGCAACTTGTGTATACACATGTTGTATATAGGCAGAACACGTATATGTTGATTAAGGTTGGTTGTCATTGATGTCAACCCTTGAAGGAAGCCTCGCAGCACAAAGGCTTGGGTAATGGACCCAATATTGTTTGATGTAAATATGACTCATTATTGTTTTTTCATGGTTGATAAGAAGTAAATATGGATGAACTCCAAAGTGTTCCCCTTATGGTGAAAGCCCTCATGAGAAGATGCTTTGCGGAGTAAGAGAACCCATGCTTAATTGTGGATTAATGAGATGAAGGACAATGAATTTGTCAGGGAAACTATCCTATATGGATAGTGCTTGTCATTCCATTTATGGTGGTATGTGGAATGTCACATAACTCCTCACGGTTTGAGAGTTATGGCCTTACGAAGTTGGAGGACCCTCATATGTCATCTAGAAGCCCCAAAAGGTCAAACTAGTCAAACTGGTTGAAGAGATTTTAAAAGGTAAATAATAAAGTGAAGTGATGAGTGTATTACAATTCAAAGTGAATAAAAAATAAATTACTTCAATAATAAATTTAATGGAGAAATTAGAAGTGGGTTAACCCTAAAATAAGGAAAGTGGGCCAAGTGACCTAGAAGATGTTTTTAAGGAAGCTAATTGGAGAGTATAAATAAGAGGCAAGGTGTTGTAGGAAAATCTCCCTGCGGACAGGTAGATCGCCTCAGAGAGATAGACTCTTAACTCTAATACAGAAAGTGATTAACGTGGACACTGACTTCCTTTTAGATCTATACAAACTAATGCATGAGGAGGAAGGAGAACATAAGTACCTTTTTATCGACGTTTGTCCCTGCACGCTCCGAGTTGAGCTCCAATCTTTCTCTCCTCGATGAGCCCTGTAGACAAACAAAGTACGACCACTTCCTACTCTATTGATATTAGATTGAAAATAGATCTATCTATCAACGATAAGTTCATGTAAGATCAGACACAAACTAGAAAGAAACAGGCCAAGCAAATTATATTAATGAGGACAAAACATTGCTTACAACCATAGATGAATTGCAACAGCTCTGCCAAGTCCTCCTTGTCTACCCCTTGCTCAAAAGATCCATGATCCGAATGATGATAGCTTCACCAATTTCTCCCTATGAGATCATAGGTCTCTTGCTTCCAAAATATCTTTGTTCCATCACCACTTATGAGATCATAAGTTTGGTGTGATTCTCTCTTTTCCAGTCCCCTTTCACCATTAGAAAGCTTGCTTATATAGCCTTGGAGAGGCTTTAACCACTTGAGATATCCTTGGGGAAGTTGAGGATTTTCCTCCTTCAGTTGAGGATCTACCCTAAGATCATGGTTGGACTAGGGATTC